>VDFB02179234.1:93552145-93566769 GCA_007258455.2 Sequoia sempervirens
AATGCAATGTAATCAACGCTATGAATATAAACTACAAAAATCTATTTTTTACTAAGTTACTGGTTCAGTTTTGGGTTCGGGATCGGGTTCGAGAACCCGGTTCGCCGGTTTGGGAAAAAAAAAATTTGGGGTTGGGTTCGTTTTGGGTTCGGTCATACAAAAACATATAAAAATCAGAAATATATACATATTTGCAGCAATAATCAAGTTCAGAATACACCACCATATTAATAGTCAAATAACATAGAAAAAATACACCACCACTTTCATAGTGAAATATTAAAATATTAGTGGTCTACTCGAATGTCATGATACAAAATTATAAATTAAAGTTCAAACATAAAAATGTCAAGTGTTTACAATCAGCCATTATTGATCATTGATCAAACTGAAAAGTGTGAACATTTTTCTGTGTGGAAGGAAAATAAGAAAACAATGTTACATAATTATTTACATTGTGAAAGAGCCAAAACCTTTTTCTTGCATATCATAGAAGAATCTCAGTGATTTTTTGGGTGTCCTTGCCTTGGAACGGAACTATCCTGAGCCATGAATGATTGACCAGGAACTATGAGAAAGAAATAAGATAAATCACATGCAACTTGTTGCAATTTCTTTCCTTGGGAAAAAAGGGCAATTTTTCTTTCGTGGAGAATCTCCTTAGGAGTTTGAACAATACTGATACTTCAAGATAGACTTCTAGCCAAATATGTCATCTAGGTTTGAATCTTTTAGGTAAAATGTTTTCTTCTTAAAATTTTGTTCAAAATTCAAGATGCAGGCTCTCCTCCCTTGGGGAAGAGAAGGCCTATCAAACCTAACACTCTTATGCAACACTTCTTAAGTTCTTGTTGATGCAGTATTAGATGCGAAGTTTCAAAATAGGCATGGTTATATAAATTCTCATCTCATGACTATCATTGCATCAAATTAAGAATTTTCAATCCTTTATGGTCTAGACAAGAGAAGTATGGAGCAGTGTTCCAATGCTAAAGTCTTATTGTGAATCTCTTTGCTATGAGTGGTTCAAAAATGAGGAATCTGTCTTCTACACCAAATGAGAAATATTCACAATATGTGCTAGGAAGGAATAAGTCCATAAGATCGAGTATGCAAGAATTGAGAATTGTAAAATTGGCTTACATTTGACTTCCAAACACAAAAATTTTCACACTTTTTGATGTTCACACATAATTCAAAAAATATATGTGCGTAAGTTGTAAAGTATACACTTGAATACACATAACTCATATCGATTGAACCATGAATTTATAATTTGCAAATATGGACACCATCGATAAAAAGATTTATATTAAGCAAATAGCCATGTAGGGATACACCAATATATGTCGATATATGTATAAAATATAGTTACAAAATAGCCATATAGGCTTATGAGAATGCCATATAGGCATTCAATGTCAAATATATCCAATACAAAATATGTACAAAATTGCCATATAGGCATACAACAAAGGGCTATGTGCATTCAAAATTCATTTCTCTCCATGCTTTGGTTCAAATACAATTTTCTTTCCCTTTGTTGGGCGATCCGATGGCTATAAGTCTATCACCTGTTTCTACTGTCCTCGAGGAGTGCTCCTACTGCTCCTCCTAGTGTTTAGCTTCTGGTGAAGTTTCAACTATGACAATAAGAAGTAAAGACATTAATATATAGAAATTACATTATAAAAATTAATATATTTAACAAAATAATCACTTACGGCCATCTCACGATCACTCTCCTTGATGGAAATATTTGCACGCCGATGCTCAGGCGTGCTCAAGCCCTGTATAAACCATCCAAATAGGAATTAAACTACGAATCAATAATGGTTTGATTTTTCACTAGAAATAGTTCATCTATAACAATGAATGTAAGTTGAAATTTAGTAATTTGCCTCATACCTCCCCTATGAGAGCCATCGAGGATTGTATAGCAGAGGAAAAACCAATATCCATTGCCCTCGTAACATTTGGCAGTGTTTTCGTCACCAACATCTGAAAATAAAACAACAAATTATTTAATCACAAAAAAGTTACAATAGTGATCCATGTGATGACTTATAATGTATGAGATATAATGAAATTTTTCTTTAGTACAAGTATTAAACATATATATTTCTGATTATTAGTTATCGAATTTGAAGAATTCTTTGATTTTGAATGATCTGTGTAATGCAACGTAAGGTCAACAATATGAATATAAACTACACAGATCTATTAAACTTAGAATTCATTACTTAAGTTCTCTTTAAATTCTATATTACCTCCATGAACGTTTGATCAAATCTACTGGCACTCAGAGGTGTTTCCTTGAAACCTCCAATAGTACCCTGTTCAACATCCAAAATCACATATTAAAATACCATTTGTAAAACAACTATTAACACATGTGGTTAAATTTATAATTGTTTACTAACTTTACATACCCCACCCATAGGTGTACTACAAAAATAAGTAGGTGGATGACCTGGTGTATCCAAATTTCTACATTGCACTCCAATTTAATTAAAATAATAAAACTAAGTTAGTTAATCTTGCATTTCACAACTGTAAATTTACCAAATAAATTCAATGAACATGCTGAATTTTACCTGAAAGTGTCAATGCCATATGCATCATGCAAATGTCAATCATCCCTTCCATCCCCATAGATGAGAGCGGATCAAAGCTACGTAGCATATGGATCCCACGTAGCACCCCTTGAGTGTCGAGTAGGGTCATACCTAACAAGTCACCCCGCCAAGATTGATACACATGGGTTCAAAGGCCACCACTTGAAGACTCGATGCATTGCATAATAGGGCTAGTGTGATGGATGACACTTCGGATCAAAGTTGTGATCACCTGCAATGTCTCTATGTCTGCACTCTCCTTCGCAACGACAGGCATCACAATCTGCTCACGAGGCAGCCTAGTGAGAGGTCGTCTCCCTTGCCATGTAGGATCCGACTGTGCACCAGGCCTATCCCAGGTGGACCCCACCCTCTCCTCGAACTCCCTATCAAAAATAATTTGGGATTTGGTCTAATACAAACTCACTCAGAGGTTTCCTAAGAAAATATTGGGGGACTTCACAATTATTGCACGGTGGGTAATCGAAGACCATATACCATCTTTCATTAAAACGGTTCTTAATCTCTTGGTGGTGGCATCAATGAATAGGAAACCTCTTTGCATTGAGGGTAAGATTTTGATTTGTTTTAGGGTCAGTGAATAGAGAGCACAAATCACCTTTAGTAATTTTTAAATCTTTACTTGTTTATATGATAGTTTGTTTGCATAATATGCCCTAGCTGTCTGCCTCCTATCTTGCCATCCAGATATTTGTTGGTGATTGCACTACATTTTTAACATGTCTTTCAATGAATTTTCTAGAAGTATTCTTTCTGTGGTTGAAGCATTTGGATCACTCAACCTACTGATAAGATCCTCAAGTTGTTTTCTATTGTTCTCAATTTCACTCCTCAAATTTTCTTGAGTGCTAGGAGGGAATTGAGAGAATGGTGGGGGAGGTTGATTTTGTTGAGGATTTTGCTGTTGAGGATTTACCTCCTCTTCTTGTTGAGGATTTCCGCCAGATTTTTTTTAAAAAAAATCTAACCTAAAACAAACAAAATCAATTTCAAACTAACAAATTCAAAAACAAATAGTAAACAATACTCTACCTCTTGCATCTCTTCATCGTCGTGGCGCCATATTTGTAGAAAAAATCCAATTGTTCTTGATGAAATTTGCACAAGTCCTTCCTCCTAGAACACGAGCGCGAAATGAGGGTTTTGGCTGAGGGCAGAGCTAAGAAATAGTGAAAAGCAAATGATACACATTTCACTTTTTTTTTTCTTTTAAAAGCACATAACGCACTCGCGTTATAACGTGAGTGCATTATGTGTTTACCCTTTTTTTCGCATTTGGCCACAAAAGTGCGACCAACATCATGCACCTGCCCCTATTAAAGATGACAAGGTTACAAGAAATGACTAAAGAGATTTATGATATGGTTTAGAAATTAATAAACAGAATACAAAGGCATGGACCGAACAATTCATTCCTACCCATCTCTTAACATTATAGGAGGAGAACGATTCATAAGGAGATTAGTAATTGTAGTAGCAAGGTATCAATAAGAGAAAATCATAAAGAAAACAACAATACAGAGGTGGATATCTACTTATATTTTCTTGCTTTACTAGAGACGTGTGTACAGTGGAGCATACCTGATCAATCTTCTATGATAAAAACATGCCTGAGCATTTTCCTTCATCTTTGGAAACTGGCCTTCCCTCTTCCCATTTCCTTGAATATGATCGATTCCCTTTTGTTATACACTTTTCAATCCAAATCAAGATCCCTTCTCTCCCGCCAAAACGGTTACATGCAGTTTTTAAACTACTTCTCTTATGGTTTCCCAAGAATGAGTAAAATCCTCGAAAAGAATATGAAATATTGGTGTTTTATTATTGCTTTCCCCCCTCTTAAAAAAAAGACTTCTCAGCAAATTTTCCAATAACCGAATCATGAAAATAAAAAAGAAAGATTTATTTTTATGTAACATATTTATCCTCCTTAAAAATGATCAAATATATCATTTTAATTGCAATTTAAATATTGATTACAAGTAAATAATAAGAACATATCATTTAATAGCATTTAAAATAATTATTCTAAATAACAGAGCATTACCATTTATTTTCCAAATAAAATCTATAATAAAGTTATAATAATTCTCTTTTTTTATTGCACTTTTATTCCTCTTACTAATTAATTTAATTTATGCATTCAGAAGTACGGACAATTTAATCATTCACTAAATTAAATACTAAATACATTAAAATAGTATTATCAAATTATAATTTACTTATTGAAAATAGGGGTCATGACATACTTTGTTCAACACTCACGAACTCCTTCCTTCCAATCATGATGATCTCACCATTTCCTTCAACAATAGCTTGTTCATATTGCATATTTTTCAAGAATTCACTCAATTCAGGCTTCTAACGCCAACTAGGCCTCCAATTAGGCCACTTTAACCAAGAGGATTGCCTCTAAAATCTTCCAAAACCTCTGGAACCTTGTGGGCAGTAGTTTAAATTTTCTCAAACCAAGGAATCTACAATTTGTTTTCAGGAATCCATCCAACAAACGGCCTAAACTCAAAACCCTCCTTTCAAGCCTAGAAACTAGGCTCTTACTAGGCTCTTATTGAAAATATCACATCCCACCTTTAAACAACCTTGTAACCACAGCAAAAAAGGTTCAATTAGGCATGCAAAAACTCAATTTTTCATAACACAATGCTTCCCCAACCATTTACACAAGTTACCATATCAAAACCCTTCAATTTCTCATAGATAACGCACTTTCCACCATTAGGGCATCATGCCCAATCCACTATTTGGCCTCCCTTTCACTTAACCATCATCAAAAACCCTACACCTACTTATATTTCACCCATTCCACTGAAATACATAAGTTATAGGAGGTGGAATGGGTGTAAACTCATTCTAAATCAACAAAACCTCATTTTTACAAGTGTAGACCCACCTACAAAACTTTTACAATAAAATCCATTAAAAAGAATGAAAACCTCTCAAATTGGATTCAAAACAATGCTAACTCAATTCTCTACTTATCTCTATCAACCTTGAATCATATAACACCTATACATAACCGTACCAGGTTATGGAGTTAGAGTAAATACCAAAAAATCTGCTAAAACAGGGTTATATCAATAGTTTCTTCTTCTATTTCTTCAAAAATCTAACATACATTGATGCTTTCCTCTTATTAATGCCTTTTCCCCTCTAAAACTTATTGATTTAGCTTCCCCAAATGACCATTTGAACTTGAGTGACCGTTGGTCTTCCATTTCTGCCTTTTTTACAACTTTTTCCCAAATTTGCAACTTTGAACAATTAGCAATTTTTCAACATTTTGCATATTTTGAAGAATTGACCTTCTAAACACCTCTAAAGACTAAAAATTAACTAATTACATTATAAAATGGTCTCAAGACCTTATTTTATGGCTATCATCTCAAAATTTCAAAGCCTACACATTAACTTCTTAAATTGACAAAACTTGTTCAATGGTGCCCTTGCACCATACACTACTGTTTCCACCCCTCCTTAATTTTGTTTCCATTTCCACCATTCCATCTTCCTGCCACCATATTCCATCCACTCCATCCCTTCTTCCTCCATTCTTCCTCCTTCCATTCCTTCCATCCACTTCCTTCTTCACTTCATGTTTAGACCATTGTCCATTCTCCACCATTTAACTACATTCTTTATCCTTGTCAGCTGTACCTTCCACATTTACTAGTCATTGTCCAGGACACAATACTTTTCATTGTCCAATCAACTTTACAAACCTCTGTCTTATTCAGTATATCACCAATCTTTGTACTAACAAATTTCAACTGTCTACTCACTCCTTTGACTGTTGCTATAGGACACATGATTGTCCAATTAATACTCCATAACTGATTTCTTTCCTTTCCAAAGGCTTTCCACTCTTTTACTACTTTGTGTATACACCTAAAAATGGTCACATCACAATAGTCTGGTAATTAATTAAATATTTTTAATATTTAATTAAATCTCTGAATTCAATCTGCGTATAAATAAATCTAAATAATTTATTTATATTATTCATTCTTTCATTTCGATTAAATAAATAAGTTTATTTAATCACTTTTCTTATCCATTTCTTAATTAATTAAATAAACATTATGATTTATTTATATTAATTATCATATAATCTTGGCTTGAATATTTTATTCAAAAAAAAGATTAAATATTCTTCTTTTCTAAAATTCTTCTAAAGTCCATTCACAATTAAATATTCCAAATATTTAATTAAAACTTCTAATGTCCATTCACATCAAATATTTCAAAAATATTATAAATCCTCAAACTCACATAAAATTAAATAAATTTATTTATTTAAATTGGATTATCTACAACAACCGTGAAATAACTTCAAAACAAAAAATTAACGAATTTCTCTGTTTCTGAGCAAAGTTGTTCCCGTGGGTTGAAGACAAACCTCCATTCTTCTCTCCAACCTCCCAACATATTCCATCTTCCTCTCAACCTCTCCATCTCTCACCATTCAAAATTACTAGACAATCTCACAGCCATTGATCTTTGCCAACTAGGCTCTTGCCTGTAAAAATCTATAAAAGGGACTGCCGGGTCTTTGAAAAGAAAGAAGCTTGCATTCAGGAAAACTATAGTCAATCAGCCTTCCAGTATCCATAGCCTTTAGAATCATAGCATATCATAGCTTAGCATATTATCAATCCATATCATGGCCTATCATCCTCATATCGTAGCTTCAAAAGCATTCATATCCACAGCCCCTGTGCATAATCTACAGCCCCTGTGCATATCCATATATCAACATTTCACTCCACCAGCATATAGGATAGAGAAGTACTCTCCCTTTTTATACTCGTTCTGCAGGTTGCCATTCTGAGAAGCTTTGCTTACACAATATGAGAGAACCAGTTTCAAGCAAATCACTGGAGATAGAGGACAATGGAATGATTTTGAAGAAGCTCTATTTGATTTCTTTGATTTCATTTTATTTAGCTTTCTTTAGTTTAATGTTGCATTGGTGTGTTTTTGTTATCTCATTTTGATACTAACATTTCCCACACACACTTTTTACTAGACTGAGACATGCTTCCATTTACTTTTTCCTTCCACATGAAGAAATTCTTCTTCACCACTGTCTGTGTATCATCTTTTCTTCCTCTAACTACTATCCAATCCTTATCATGTTTTGTATTGGTTGCCAACCCTTTATTCTTACTTTGTTCAACACTTAGAAACTCCTTCCTTCCAATCATGATGATCTCACCTTTTCCTTTTGTCCCCTCAACCAATGGAGTTATAATGAAAAATCTCCCATCTTTTTTCAATTGTGTATGTATTTTATCTTCCATTATACATGGTTGACCTATCAAATTGCCAAGGCCTTCCTAGTAGAACATGGCAACAACTCATTGGAAAAATGTCACAAACAACTTGATCCCTATACTAGCCAATTTGGAATTTAAAAATAGCTTGTTCATTCACCACTATAGATTGATGATCACTAATCCAAGACACTCTATAAGGATTTTCTATAGGTACTCTTTGCAAATTCAATTTGTCCACCATATCACTAGATACCATTTTATCAGTGCATCCAGAATCAACTACTACTTTGCATACCTTATTTTTGCATCTGCAAGTTGTCCTAAACAAGGCTCTTCTTTGGATTAGCTCTTTCTCCTTGGAGGTCATCAACATCTCACCTACTTTAGGAGTAGCATGAAGACTATTGGAGTTTGAACTTTCAGCCTCATCCTCTTGAATAATTTGTGCTCTTCTTTCATTCTTCTTTTCTCCTCCACTTGGTGTGGTTCCAAAATTCTCTAGACACATGAAGAAAGGGTGACCAAACTCACCACACTTGTAACACCTTCTTGTAAAATCATTAGAATCTCTTCTTTTCCCAAAGCTTGTTCTTCCACCTCTCCATCCACCCCTTGATTCAGGTGCTTGTTCTCTAATTTTATCAGCATCTTCATGATCTTCTTTAGACTATCTTGTGCCTCTTCCTCTATTCATGTTACCTTTGCCCCTTCCTTGTCTTTCTTTCCTTCTCTTGATTCTATCCTCTTCCCTTACTACCATTTGGAAACATTCCTCTACTATCTTAGGAGGGTTTAAACTAATTTCATCTCTTATGTTCAATCTTAAACCACTCAAATACCTAGCCACTCTTTCAACCTCAGACCTACCCTAATGTATAACCTATGAAATTCCTCTATATAAGACACTTCATTTAACTCCCCTTGCTTCAAATCTTGCAATTTCATAAATTTTTTTATGGCATAATCTACTAGTAAAAAATGAGCCTTTACTTTTGCTACCATCCCATCCCAAGAGCTTATCTTAGACTTACCTTTCTTGACCCTATCTTATTGAACAAAGTTCCTCCAAGTTAGGGTTGGGCCCTTCAATTTTTTCTTTTCATATTTCACCTTCTTACTATCCTCTATGTATTCAAACTCAAAAAAATTATCTAGTGCATCAATCTAAGCCAAAACCTCATCACTATCCATCTTACCTCCATACATTGGCACTTCAAATTTCACTTTTGGATTGTTATCACCTTTTATTTTCTTTAGCATCTTGACCATTCTCTTTTCATCTGGGTCTAATTCATCTTCATCATTTTGGACTCCAACTAGAGGGTTTCCTTCTTCCCCCTCATCCTCTTTATCACTCTAGTCTTCACTCACCATTCCTCTTCTCTGATTCTTCTCCAGGACTACTATCCTGGCTATGGTGGCTTCTTGAGACTCTCTATAGAGCCTTTCCTTCTGTAACAACTTCCCTTTTAGCTCCTTTATCTCCTTTTCCATTGCATTGGCCTTTGGAGGCATATTTCCAGTCTTGCCTCTTCACCTTCCAAGCTTTGTTTCACAATCTTCAATCTCCTTCTACATAGATCTAGTAATTTTTCTCTAATACCACTTGATATAAATAGGGGAGATCCTACAACAATTTTAACACAAAATAAAATAACAACACTTGTTAAATCAACAAACCCACTATATTACTTGTAGCATTGGAAATCCACTTAATTGGGTATAACTCCTCAATGACCTTTCAGACCAAGACCTGACCCATTTCAGGGACCCATTAGGACACTCTACAACATATCTCAATCACTCAATAGGTTTCTTTAACACAATTCACTCAATTCAGGCTTCTAACACCAACTAGGCCTCAAATTAGGCCACTTTAACAAAGAGACTTGCCTCTAAACTCTTCCAAATCCTTTGGAACCTTGTGCGTAGAAATTTAAATTTTCTCAAACTAGGTAATCTACAATTTATTTTCAAGAATCCACCCAACAAATGGCATAAACTCAAAACCCTCTTTTCAAGCCTAGAAACTAGGTTTTTATTGAAAATCTCACATCCCACCTTCAAAAAACCTTGTAACCACCACAAACAAGTTAAATTAGTCCTATAGAAACTCAATTTATCATAACATAATTCTTCCCCAACCATTTACACAAGTTACCATATCAAAACCCTTCAATTTCTCATGGAAAACTCACTTTCCACCATTAGGGCATCATGCCCAATCCACTATTTGGCCTCCCTTGCACTTAACCACCATAAAAAACCCTACACCTATTTACATTTCACCCATTCCACAGAAATAAAAAAGTTGCAGGAGGTGGAATGGGTGTAAAATCATTCTAAATCAACAAAACCTGGTTTTTACAAGTGCAGACCTGCCTACAAAACTTTTACAATAAAATCCGTTAATAATAATGAAAACCTCTCAAATTGGATTCAAATAAATTATAACTCAATTCTCTACTTATTTCTATCAACCTTGAAGCATATAACACTTGTATGAAACCGTACTAGGCTGTGGAATTAGATTAAATATCAAAAATCTGCTAAAATAGGGTTCTATCAATAGTTTCTTCTTCTATTTCTTCAAAAATAAAGCATGCATTGATGTTTTCCTCTTATTAATGCCTTTTTCCCTCTAAAACTAACTTCTTTAACTTCCCCAAATTTCCATTTGAACTTGAGTGACCATTGGTCTTCCATTTCTGCCTTTTTTTACAACTTTTTCCCAAATTTGCAACTTTGCACAATTAGCATTGTTTTAACATTTTGCATATTTTGAAGACTTGACCTTCTTAACACCTCTAAAGACTCAAAATTAACTAATTACATTATAAAATGGTCTCAAGAGCTTATTTTATGCCTATCGCCTCAAAATTTCAAAGCCTACACATTAACTTCTTAAATTGACAAAACTTGTTCAATGGTGCCCCTGCACCAATTTGTGAAACCTTTCGAAGATCTATCCTAACACCCATAATTCAAATTACATAAAATTTAATTAGGAAAAAAACAAGGTCCTAGAAATTGGTGCTAGGACCCATCCATAGGTGGTGAATGGGTCCTCCCTCTATAGGACCCCCCTTTTCTGGCAAATTCTACATGGGTTTTGTATTTTTTTTCATTCCCCAAAGGCAGGGTCTTGGAAAACAGTGCTAGGACCCATTCACCCTAGGTGGTGAATGGGTCCTCCCTTAATGAGGAACCCCATTTTGAATTTAATTTTGGTGAGAATTTAATAATGTTTGTTTCCACATCTAGCGTTGGCTTGAATTGTTTGAATTTTGGGGTTAATCTCTTGATTTAGTATAAATAAGGGGTTAATTCACATAGTTTCACCTAGCAATTTTATGAAGCATCCTAGCAATTTAAAGAGAGCATTATAGAGCACTTCAAGATTATTTTCAAAGGAATTTCAAGGTAGATTATCAAGAGTTTATTGCAGCAATTCAAGATCATTTCATCATGTCAAGGGTTTAGTGCATTCAAGCATATTGTTGAGCTAAGAAAGTTGATGTAGGATTGGAGATCTAATTGCAAGCATTGTTTCACATCTATTCAAGGATCAATATTTTCATTCTTCATGGCCACTACATGTTAAATTGCATATTTTTCTTCTAAGACAACATCCAAGGTATCAACATTGCATCATTTCATGTTCATGCTTCAATTTCATTATGTCATCATTTGGTTTAATTACCTGTTTGAACCCCAATCCTAATACCTGCAAAACAATGAGAACAAACACATTAGATAATCAATTGAAAGAAAGAACAAGGATTCCCCATGAAATCCATTTAACATAGCTCAAATTAGGAAAACAATGAAGAATACAATGAAAACAACAAAATAAAGATTGAATCTTGATTAAGCAAGAAAACTCTTGATCCCATGGGGGAATTGGTGCTAATTTGATGTGAAAATTGGCCCTTTCCCAGCTCCTATGATGTAAGATTGATGGATGGAATTTGATAGATATTTGAGCATGGCAACTTTGCATAATTTGTGGATGATAAAATGAGGATATGAGCTCTTTATTTATAGAATGCCAAGATGGATGAATGTCCAAATTTGAGAAATGTGGGACTAACATTCATCCAATGGTAAGATGCCACTTGTCAACCTATGAGTGGATGGAGGATGTGCAAGTTTTGAGGATTGTGCCAATAAATGCATATTTTTGAATTTTAAATTTGTTGAAATGACAAGCAAGAGAGAAGGGAAAATGCAATAAATGCCACTTGGTTCAAGGCAAATGACATGTAAGATGGAGTAAATGCCTTGTTGGATGTACATGTCAACTTGGAATTTGAATTCAAACTTGGAGGAATATTCCAAAAGATGCCTTGTTGAGGAAAATAGAGGATTTAATAAATCAATTAAATCTATTTTCATGTGCAAGTGGGAAAAGCTAGAGGATGGGACATGAATTAGAATTAAATTAATCAAGGGTTAATTAATTTAATAGGAGATTAGGTGATGTGAATTAATTGACTTAGATTTTAGGATTTATTTAAATCAAATAATGAGAAGAATGTGATAAGAGATTAATTAAATAAAGATTTTGATTTATTTAATTAAAAGAGATGATGTTAGACTTAAATTAAATAAAGTTTTAATTTATTTAATTTAATAGATAGACTTTAGAGATTTAATAAAATAAAATTGATTATTTAATTAAATAGGGATAATTAGATCATATGATTAATTTAATTAACAAAAGAGAGAGACTTATTTAAATAAACTAATTTATTTAATTAAGGGAAGGAAATTGATGAATTTAATCAAATAAGGAAACTTGATTAAATGGTTAGACTAAAGGATGATTTAGGATGAAATGATGTTAGTAGTCAAGATCAGATGCACAATGTCAATCAGTACATTTTACATGTCTACATTACCTACAAGGGGTTTGAATTAGGAAAAACCCTATTCACTAACAATCAACAAAGTTTTCTCTCCTTGAATGTGTGTTTGTAGATTTACAGGTTGAAGATCAAGTGGACAAGAAGTTTAGAGCAAAATTGTCAAAGTTGTCAAGTTGCAAGATTGACCTTTAGAGTGCAAGATCAAAGAATTGAAGATACAAAATTAAGTACAGGTTTTTGAGAGCTGATAACCAATAATTTGAGTGTGTAGTAATAAAGGAAAATAACATAGATCTCAGTTTCAGAAACCCTAACAAGGACCCATTCACCACTAGAGGCGAACAAGTCCTTTGTACCCTAAAAATAGGATTCTTCCAGCAAGGTACACACCTTTTTAAGCTCTAAAAACTCTCCTCATAGTTGCTATAATAGTTAGGGTCAAATTTTGATTGTTATTTACATCTCTTATCCCTCATAATTGCATGAACTATAGTGATTGTCTATGTGGGAAAACTCTAGTGGTTTATCATCTTGATTCATTTCATTGTGGTAAACCCTATTTTCCACACTTCATCATTAATGGTGAAACAGACTTATTGAACATTACAATTTTTTGATTTGAAGTCTTTCATTCCATTCTAGGTTAGATATTGTATCTCATTTGCATTAAATTAAGATCCCATTTAAGGTTTATATTTTCATTGTTTTGCATCTCTCTAAATATGAAAAATACAAAAACAAATTGGTCATTATGCATATCATTTAGATCTTATTTATTTGCATTTGGAAATCAAGACAAAATTACATTTCAACATAGGTCCTTGCATTCATCTCTTCATTGCATTTTCACATTGCATTTTTGGAAAATCTAAAACTGAAACACATTGCCTCAGACCTGGAACTGAAAGACATTACTGAAAGCTAACAAATCATTCAAAAAATAGTTTAAAAATACCTAACCAGGACCCAATCACCCTTACCGGTGAATGAGTCCTTGATCAGGTCAAACCTGAACCTTTTGGCATCTGAAAAGGCATTAAAAATCACTCTAAAATCAATAGAAACATCTCAAAAAAATGTAGCTGGGATCCATTCTCCCTTACTGGCAAATGAGCCATTGTTAGCTACTGATCTGCATTTTCTAGAAATTAAAATCTCAATTTTAGGATTTTGTTTGCATTAGTGAACCTGTATCCATCCCACATTTCATATACCACATTTTTGTGAACCTACATTTAAAACATTAAAATTCTAATTTGGAGTGCATTATCATCCTATATTTTTCTTGCATTAACATTGCATTAGGATTTGCATTGGTTAATTTGTATTCTAGGCTTTTCAATTTTTGCATTAGTGAAATATCATATAGCTTACATTCTTGCATCTCATTTCATTGAAATTTATACAAAATCTACATTTGCACTTAGGATCTACATCGTAAAACATAAAGAGCATAAAAATAAAAAAAAATTGTGAAAATTTTGAAAAAAATTCTCATTGGGACTCATTCGCCACCTTGGGTGAATCAGTCCCAGTGTAGATTTTGCACTACATTTTCTGGCATTTAAAGCTCTATTTCTAAGTTTATGTTTGGTGTTGTTGTCTTTCTGTTTCAGTTTCCAAAATTTTTGTTTAAGCATTTAATTGTTCTTATCTTACATTGCATTTGCATTCACCTTGCATTTAGGACCCCTTGTATGAGTATTTGGTGTCCTATTGCTAATATTGTAGTGAGACGAAGTTTGAGACTCCTATCATCCTGCGATAGCACAATCATTGTGGATCTTGGGTTGTCTAGCTCTTTCACTCCTAGTATT
>VDFB02179234.1:93568413-93647023 GCA_007258455.2 Sequoia sempervirens
AATTAATTAACCAAATATTGTTTAATTAATCAAGTAAATAACCAATTACTCTAACACCCCCCCTTAAGCTAGACTTAGGGAGAAGCTAAAACCTAGAAGAAGCTACAGAAAGAAAAAAGCAATGGGTCTCGGCAACAAGGCTAGATTAGGTACCCTAGTACAAGGAAATCTCTATGAAATGGAGAAAAAGGAGAAAAACCAGTGGAAAATTTCCTTCACCCCAAGCATAGAGCACAATTGAAGATAGCACAAAGAGGAAAAAGGCTTCGTGAAGATGTCTGCAACCTGCTCGGCAGTGGGAATATACTCCAAGATGAGAGAACCATCCTGAATCAACTGTCTGATGAAATGCATATGAAGCTCAATGTGCTTCATCCGCTGATGCTCCACCGGGTTGCAAGAAATGTGTATAGCACTCTGATTGTCACACCAAAGAATAGTGGGACTATCAGGAGGAAAACCAAACTTAGTCATCAACTCTCAAAGCCATAAAATCTCCTGACTAGCAAGCACAGTAGCTTGGTACTCAGCCTCTGTAGATGATAATGCATGAGCAGTTTGCTTCTTGCAAGACCATGTGATAGGAACATAGCTAAGATAGAAAACAAAGCCATAAGTAGACTTCTAATCATGGACATCACCATCCCAATTTGAGTCAGTGTAGCCAACAATGTGAGGATCCCTTGATGTATAGTGAATGCCATAAGAAAGGGTGCCCTGAATGTACCTCAAAATACGTTTGGCAGCTTTCTAGTGACTCCCATGAGGATCATGCGAGAATCGAGAGACCAGGCCAACCACAAAGGAAAGATCAGGACGAGTGTGAGTCAGGTACAACAAACTACCAACCAACTACCTATAAAGTGTAGAATCTACTGAAGGAGTGGGGCAAGTAGTAGTCAAAACAATCCTTGACTGAAAAGGTGTGGGGGCAAGCTTGCAATCAAGCATGCCAAAGCATTGAAGCATATCAAGAGCATACTTTTGCTGGTAAATGGAGATCCCATCAGAAGACTGAATCACTTGAAGACCAAGAATGTAGTGCAAAAGACCGAGATCTGTCATCTCAAACTACTCCATCAAAGCTCGTTGAGTATGTTGAATCATAGAGGATGAGCTACTTGTGATGAGGAGATCATCAACATATAGCACAAGAATCAGTATCTCACCCTCAAGATTCTGAAGATAGACGGTGGGATTAGAATGACAGCGTGTGAAACCAATGGAGAGCAAAAAAGAGTCCATCTTCTCATACCAACCCCGAGGGGCCTGTTTGAGACCATATAATGAAAACCAAAGTCTGCAAACCAAAGAAGCATCCTACACAAATCCTATTTGTTTTTGAACGCCTATTCATTTTTGAAAAACGGAGTCCATTTGCACCTTCTGTTGCCCCAAAAGTGCAGAAAAAAGACCCCACTTTGACTGGAGAAAAATATAGTCAAACAAAAAAATGGAAAAAATTACGAGTACCATGACGTCCGACACGGAAGTAGCTTTCCAACACCTATTCATTTTTGAAAAATAGAGTCTGTATGCCGATTTTAGACCCGATTTTGTGAAGTCTCCTCAAAAAGCACAAATCTACCTCCTTTAAGCCCTGGGGGCTAAAAAAGGCCCCTAGTCCGCTAAGCGACCAGGGGGCTAGCGGTAGGTAGAGGGCCGAAGCCCTTGGTCACCAATGTGACTGGTGTGCTAGGAGCTCAGGCTGGCAGGGAGCTCAGAGAGCTGGGAGCTCGGAGAGCTGGGTGAGCCAGGAGCTGGGCAAGCTGGGCGAGCTGAGAGCTCAGGCGGCAGTCAGGAAAAAATAACAGCGAGCGGTGAGAGGTCGGATCGATGGAAAAGGGCGAAACAAGGCGGCCACTACAGCAAGAGGTGACGACGACAGTGGCAGGAGTCTGAACTCGGCAGTGGCAGTCGCGCTTCAAAACAGAAACATAGTGGTGGTGAGCGGCGGTGACGGGCGGCGGGAAAAACATAGGTCATGGCAGCTGCTGCAGCCAGAAGCGATGACGGTGGCGACGGGGCGGTGGTGACAAGCAGCCAAAAAAATGCAGGGCGGTGGTGGCGGCCAAACCAGAAGTAGAGGGCACCGAAGGCAAGAAGAGTACTATTGCCTGCAGTACTTGCAGGCTAGTAGTACCTTGTCTACCGTGGGTGCAAATCCACAAAAAAAAATCAAAAAATTTTAAGAACCCCTTTTTTTTATTCGCCTGGTTTTTTTAAGAACCCCAGCTTCTAATGCAAAAATATCAAAACAAGAACAGGGAGCTTCAGACCTCCAGCTCTGATACCATGAAGGAGCTCAAAGATCTCTACAAGCTAAAAACACCTGTTACAGGGAGAAGCAAAGAGAAGCAACACAAAAAAAATGCACAAAAATGTGGAGCTCAATATTTCCAATGTGAAAAAGGAATAATTTACAAAAGAAAAGATTGCAACCTTATATAGGTCAAAAAAACCTAAAAAGGAAAACCCTAGGCTTGCACATTAATAAATAATAAAATAAATAATTATTATGCACCTAAAGTTAGCTTAAGTGTAGAAGAGATAAAAGGGAACTTAATTAATTAACCAAATATTGTTTAATTAATCAAGTAAATAACCAATTACTCTAACATCATCAACCCGGGAGTGGTGCAGGAGCACCTAGGCTAACCTCCATTTTGTTAGTTATCATTTTTGGCTTGTACTTGACCTTAACCAAGTCAGGGTAATAGTGTGTTTATTTTGGACCTTAGAAGGTCTTGTTTGTGTGTGGACTAGGTGAGTTAGTCACTAGGATTAAGGTCACCATGGTTTAATCATTGTTGTTAATTTTTGCTTTAATTAGCTTGGTAGTTTGGATTGAAAGTTGAGCCTTAAATGTGTTCTAAACACATCTATGTTGTTAGAAGATGCCAAGAGGTAGTTAAGGGGTTGGTTGCTTGGAATCAAGGAGGTAGAGGTCCTAAGATTTAGGATCATGGCATAAGGACAAAGTTACAAAAGTTGTTGCAAAGTTGCATGACAACATTTGTCAGGTTGCATGCAACTTAGTTATCTTGGATCCCCTAAAAGCTAGGAGTGTGGGATCGACCAACATCTCTTGAAACATGGAAAATGGCATCTATGTAAGGTGTGGCTTGAATGCAAGATGTTAGAGTGGTTGTAATCAAGTTTTTGGTTTTTGGAATAGAAGACAAGTCTACAATTTCTATGTTTTCCCGAATATCTTGAGTGACAGTGATATCAAATGCATTGTATATACTGATTTGGAATTGTATTCATGTTCATAGTGTAGTTTTAAGTCTTTTTCATTCTATAAGCAAGTTAATCTGAGTTAAATTAGTGTTGTGAATTCATAGATTAGGGTCTAGAGGGTTTGTTGGACCTGTTTTGAACAGTCAGTCCTTTAATGGCTCCCCCATGAAATCTAGCCACGGGGTTTTCCTGAGAGTAGATGGATTTGTTAGGGGAGCCATGTATCTGTATATATCTAGTAGTAGGAGTCATGTGGAGTCGAGTAAGTATTTTTAAAATCAAACCCTAGGCGAGCTTGGGAAGTCCGATTAGAGGTTTGATAGTGGAAAATTGAAGAACATAAGCAAGGGAAGGAGGTACTGTATGGAATAGGTACAGTTCTAGGTAGAGTACAGTCACACCACAACATACCAAAAGGATTGAAGGTTTGTCAATCCATTTTTTGTGATAACCTGGAGCAAGAAATCAATAGGTTCCTAGGAATTACGCCTATTAGCCCTAGGTTCTAGGAGACTAGTGTACGGAGGGCACAGAGAACTGAAACCTTGTAAATATTTTAAAGGATCCAAATGGGTGTCTGAAAGTGCAATTTTTTTGCTAGGTTGTTTGGAGAATTTGAGCAAGAAGCCAAAAAGGACACTGTCAAGGGCTACAAGGAATTAGGCCTTCTCAAGGCAAATTCTTGAAATCGGTAAATGTGAAGATTGAAGACCATCCAATATGGATCTAGTTGGATGTGAAATGCATGTTTCCAGTATCTCTAGCACCCCTACAATCAGTTCAAGGTGTTTTGTGATGTTGGCACTTAGAGACTTCTAAGTGTAGGAGAAAGTTGCTAAATCAAATTGGTGTTAGTCTTCCAAGGTGAAGCACAAAGTTGAGAAACTCTTGGAGAGGAGTTGAAACGAAGCTTAGTTAATGACCTAAGCCTAACCAGAGCCTAGAAGCCATCAGGTTCCACGAAGAAGACAGGGAGAAGGTCTTCTTAGTTGATTGTGCAAGCAAGCCTAGGTACACTTACACCATATTGGTATCAGAACCATTGTTTGATCAGGCTTGTGATTGATGTTGCAACCCACTGAATCAGTAGGAGAGAATACACCAGAGGAAGAAAGAACCATGGTGACTAATGCTGAGTTAGCTAAGAAGGTAGAAGAGCAAAAAGAGGATAACCGGCTGCTAAGAGAAAGGTTGTCTCGAATGGAGAAGCTCTTGGATGAAGTCCAAGAAATAGCAGACAAAGTAAAGGATAAAATAGAATTGAAGGAAGAGTAGGAAGCAAAGGAAAAGGAAGTGGACTTGGAGGAGGAAGCTCCAAAACTTGACCCTGTCCTTGCTAAAGAACCCTTCTTAAAGGCACTGCAGGCCTTAAGTGGCAAATCTTTGGAAGGTGTGCCACTATTCAGTGGACAAATGGACCCTGATTCAGTTGTGGACTGGATTGAAAGTATAGAGAATCACTTTGAATGTGATGGTATAACAGAGGCCCAAAAAGTAAAAGTGGCCAAGTCAAGGTTGAGAGGTGCAGCTCTCACATGGTGGA
This sequence comes from Sequoia sempervirens, assembly GCA_007258455.2. Lineage (NCBI taxonomy): Eukaryota > Viridiplantae > Streptophyta > Pinopsida > Cupressales > Cupressaceae > Sequoia > Sequoia sempervirens. The sequence goes on from VDFB02179234.1 coordinate 93,573,200, forward strand.
AATTTGTACAAGCTGAAAGAGAGAAAGAAGGAAAGGGTCCTATAGTTACATGGAGAGGCATGGTAACCAAAATAAGGCAGACCTATCTACCTGATGACTATGAAGTCTAGTTGCATAGGAGGAGACATAACCTTAGGAAAAAAGATATGGATGTCCAAACATACACCGAGGAGTTTTAAAAATTGTGCCTCAGATCAAAGGTGGTTGAAGATGAAAGCATCAAGCTAGCAAGGTATTTGAATGGGCTTAAATGGTCTATTCAAGAAGATATGAGCCTAGTGAACTTCAAAACCATCTGCCAATGTTATCAAATGGCCTTAAAGATAGAGGAGAAAGGAAAAAGGAAGCAAGAGCAAACCTCCAAAAGTAGAGGTAAAGGAAAAGACAACAGAGGACAAAGAGGTGGCTATGGTGGAAGGAGTTCAGAACCAAGGGCCCAAGGAGAAGTTAGATACTCTGAGCAGCAAGAAGGAAGCTCTAGTAGAGGTGGCAGAGGAAGAGGCTCTAGCTCTAGAGGAAGAAGTGGTGGACAAGGAAGAGGTAATTACTTTACCAACATGAAGTGTTACCATTGCAATCAAATGGGACACCCAGCCTATAGATGTCCAGAGAAAGGTAGTACTTCTCATGGAGGAGATAAGAAAACTAATCTAGTTCATGATGAGACAACTGCAGCGGAGAAACATTTTGAAGTACCATTGAATTCTGAGGAAGGTGAGAACCTCATGATGAGGAGAACTTTGATCAAAGAACCGGTTGAAGAAGAACCAAGCCAAAGGAGGTCCCTGTTTAGGATAAAGTGTAAGATGATGGGGAAAGTGTGTAGAGTCATCATTGACTCAGGGTCTACTGACAATATTGTGTCAGAGGAGATAGTCAGCAAGTTGAAGTTGACAAGGATACCCCACACCAATCCTTACAAGGTCACATGGCTCAATAAAGGCCAACATGTCTTGGTGAATGAACAAGAATGGGTGGAGTTTTCAATTGGAAGGTACAGAGAAAAAAAATTATGTGATGTGCTGCCTATGGATGCATGTCACTTGCTCCTAGGTAGACCATGGCAATTTGATCGCCAAGCTATGCATGATGGAGCAAAGAACTCCTACACTTTCAAGAAGGATAAGGTAACATTTAGAATTTAGTCTTTGTTAGAAGATACAGAGGTGCAAACAGCAGGTCCTAAATTGCTCATGGTTGGTGAAAAATGTTCCTAGAAGCCTTGGAAGAAGGAGAAAGAGTTGGCTATGTAGTGATGCTAAGGCCAAGAGAGGTAAGCAATGAGAAAGCAGCTGAAAAGCCAGAGTTACCTAAGGAGATACAAAAAATGTTGCAGACCTATGAAGGCATTGTAAGCAGTGGACAACTAGCAACATTACCCCCTAAAAGAGCCATAAGTCATAGGATAGACTTGATACCAGGGGCTACTCTACCAAATAAGGCAGCCTACAAGATGACTCCTCAACAAAATGAGGAAATAGCTAGGCAAATTCAAGAGCTTCTAAACCAAGTTCTCATTAGAAAGAGTATCAATCCATGTGCAGTACCCACCGTCTTAGCACCTAAAAAGGGAGGAGAATGGAGGATTTGTACCAATTCAAGGGCCATAAATAAGATAACCATTAGGTATAGGTTCCCTATCCCTAGGATTGAAGACCTCATGGATTGTCTAGGTGAAGCTAGGTACTATACCAAGATAGACCTAAAGAGTGGTTATCACCAAATCAGGATACATGAGGGAGATGAGTGGAAAACAGCCTTCAAAACCAATGAGGGTCTATATGAGTGGCTGGTTATTTCATTTGGGTTGTCTAATGCCCCCTCCACATTCATGAGACTCATGAATGAAATCCTCAAAGACTACATTGGAAAATTTGTAGTAGTGTATCTTGATGATATACTGATTTATAGCAAAACAAGAGAAGAGCACCTCAAACAGATAGAGTTGATTTCCAAGAAGTTGTAGGAGGAGAAATTGATGATCAATTTAGAAAAATGTGAGTTCATCAAAACAAAGATGGTGTACCTTGGATTTTTGCTATCACATGGCAACTTGAAAATGGACAGCAACAAAGTGGAAGCCATCCTCAATTGGCCTACTCCAAAGACATCAACAGAGGTAAGAAGTTTTCATGATCTTGCTCAATATTATAGGAAGTTCATAAGACAATTTAGTGCTATTTGTGCTCGTATGTTGGATACCATTAAAGGAGGGATGAAGACTAAGTTTGTATGGAATGAGGAAGATAACAAAATTTTTGAGTTGTTGAAAGAAAAGATAGCTACCCAACCTATTTTGGTGTTACCAAGCTTTGAGAAGCTATTCACTATTGAGTGTGATGCAAGCAATATGGATATTGGAGTTGTTCTCAGTCAAGAGGGCAGACCGGTGGCTTTTCATTCAGAGAAGTTAAGTGAAGCCAAGAAGAAGTATTCTTCTTATGACCTTGAGATGTATGCATTGGTCCAGGCTCTAAGGAAATGGAGGCACTACTTGCTTCCCAAGGAATTCATAATGTATTCAGACAACCAAGCACTTAGTTTCCTGAATTCACAAGAGAAGTTGAGTCACAGACACATGAAGTGGGTGGAATACCTACAAGCTTACACCTTCAATATCAAGCACAAGAAAGGAGTACTCAACAAGGTGGCAGATGCCTTGAGTAGAAGAGTTCTCACAATTCAAGAGATTCAGTTGAAGAGCATGGGAATAGATCATTTCAAGGACCTATATGCAGATGATGAATATTTTGCAGACATCTATAAGGTATGTGCTGAATACAAGAATCACTTTCATAGTAAATATGTTGAATACACTTTGCAAAGTGATCTTTTGTTTAAAGGGAATCAGTTATGTGTCCCTAGAGGCTCTATTAGAGAGAATTTGATACAAGAAAAGCATAATGGTGCATTGAGTGGTTACTTTGGGATCACAAAGACTCAAGAACTTGTTCAAAGGTTCTATTATTGGCCAAGAATGAATCTAGATGTTAGGAGGTATGTGGAAAGTTGTGTAGTGTGTCAAAAGGCCAAGGGTACTTCTTCAAATGCAGGCCTATACCAATCACTGCCTATTCCTACTAGGCCATGGGAATGCTTGAGTATGGATTTTGTAGTTGGATTACCCAAGACAAGACAGGGCATGGACAATGTTTATGTGGTTGTGGACAGATTCAGCAAGATGGCTCACTTTGTGCCATGTAAAACAACCAATGATGCCAGTCAAATAGCCTCTCTCTTCTTCAAAGAGATAGTAAGGATACATGGATTACCAATCAACATTGTATCAGATAGAGACACTAAGTTCATGAGCCATTTTTGGAAGACTCTTTTGCAGAGATTGGGCACTAATCTATCTTTTGGATCTACATACCATCCCCAAACTGATGGTCAAACCAAAGTTGTTAATATAACTCTTGGAAATCTATTAAGGTGCTTGACCAAGGAGTATGGTCAACAATGGGATCAGTTGATTGGACAAGTTGAATATGCCTATAATGATACTGTGAACAGATCAATAGGGAAGAGTCCCTTTGAAATTGTCTATGGATTACATCCTAGAGGAGTCTATGAGCTAAGAGACTTAAAGGATGGAGTCAAGGGAAGTGGATATGCTGATGATTTTGCTTATGCAATGTAGGAGATTCATGATACAGTCAGGAAGACATTGGCAGAAAATACCATGAGGCATAAGACCAAGGTGGATGAGCATAGAAGAGAATTGTAGTTCAATGTTGGAGACTTAGTGATGGTGCATTTAAACAAATCTAGGTTGCAAAAAGGAGTTCCTCACAAGTTGCAGATGAAGAGGATAGGTCCCTGTCCTATCTTAGAAAAACATGGAAACAATGCTTTTAAAGTGCAGCTACCGGATGACAGTGGAATGTCCCCTATTTTTAATATTGCAGATCTGGTTCATTACAAAGGACCACCACCAGACATGGATCAAAACCTCAATGAAGTCATCCAAGATGTGGAAGAACTCAAACTGCCTTCTGCTACAGTCCAACAAGTTGACAGTATACTAGATACTAGGGTCTACAAGAAGACTAAGACCAAAGAATACAAAGAACATCTAGTTAAAAGGCATGGTCAACCTAATGCTAATGCAGTGTGGATCAAGGAATCAGAGTTCAAGAAGTTGGGCATTGATCTCAACTTACTCAATCCAAGGGTGGATTGAAATCTTTTGTTTTGGGGAGGATGGTGCAGGAGCACCTAGTCTAACCTCCATTTTGTTAGTTATCATTTTTGGCTTGTACCTGACCTTAGCCAAGTCAGGGTAATAGTGTGTTTATTTTGGACCTTAGAAGGTCTTGTTTGTGTGTGGACTAGGTGAGTTAGTCACTAGGATTAAGGTCACCATAGTTTAATCATTGTTGTTAATTTTTGCTTTAATTAGCTTGGTAGTTTGGATTGAAAGTTGAGCCTTAAATGTGTTCTAAACACAATGTTGTTAGAAGATTCCAAGAGGTAGTTAAGGGGTTGGTTGCTCAGATAGAGGTTAAGATTTAGGATCATGGCATAAGGACAAAGTTACAAAAGTTGTTGCAAAGTTGCATGACAACATTTGTCAGGTTGCATGCAACTTAGTTATCTTGGATCCCCTAAAAGCTAGGAGTGTGGGATCGACCAACATCCCTTGAAACATGGAAAATGGCATCTATGTAAGGTGTGGCTCGAATGCAAGATGTTAGAGTGGTTTGTAATCAAGTTTTTGGTTTTGGAATAGAAGACAAGTCTGCAATTTCTATGTTTTCCCGAATATCTTGAGTGACAGTGATATCAAATGCATTGTATATACTGATTTGGCATTGTATTCATGTTCATAGTGTAGTTTTAAGTCTTTTTCATTCTGTAAGCAAGTTAATCTGAGTTAAATTAGTGTTGTGAATTCATAGATTAGGGTCTAGAGGTTTGTTGGACCTGTTTTGAACAGTCAGTCCTTTATTGGCTCCCCCATGAAATCTAGCCACGGGGTTTTCCTGAGAGTAGATGGATTTGTTAGGGGAGCCATGTATCTGTATATATCTAGTAGTAGGAGTCATGTGGAGTCGAGTAAGTATTTTTAAAATCAAACCCTAGGCAAGCTTGGGAAGTCCAGTTAGAGGTTTGATAGTGGAAAATTGAAGAACATAGGTAGGGGAAGGAGGTACCGTATGGAACAGGTACAATTCCAGGTAGAGTACAGTCACACCACAACATACCAAGAGGATTGAAGGTTTGTCAATCCATTTGTTGTGATAAGGAGCAAGAAATCAATAGGTTCCTAGGAATTAAGCCTATTAGCCCTATTTTCCCTAGGTTCTAGGAGACTAGTGTACGGAGGGCACAGAGAATTGAAACCTTGTAAATCTTTTAAAGGATCCAAATGGGTGTCTAAAAGTGCAATTTTTTTGCTAGGTTGTTTGGAGAATTTGAGCAAGAAATCCAAAAAAGACACTGTCAAGGGCTACAAGGAATTAGGCCTTCTCAAGGAAAATTCTTGAAATCGGTAAATGTGAAGATTGAAGACCATCCAATATGGATCTAATTGGATGTGAAATGCATGTTTCTAGTATCTCTAGCACCCCTGCAATCAGTTCAAGGTTTTTTGTGATGTTGGCACTTAGAGACTTCTAAGTGTAGGAGAAAGTTGCTAAATCAAATTGGTGTTAGTCTTCCAAGGTGAAGCACAAAGTTGAGAAACTCTTGGAGAGGAGTTGAAACGAAGCTTAGTTAATGGCCTAAGCCTAACCAGAGCCTAGAAGCCATCAGGTTCCAGGAAGAAGATAGGGAGAAGTTCTTCTTAGTTGATTGTGTTAGCAAGCCTAGGTACACTTACACCAGGGAGCCATCAGACGTATTTGGGTTTGCAAAATCAACTAGTACGATCCGTACAAATTTTTAGTAAAAAAATTCCACCCAAGTCAATTGTCCTCTGAGGAATTTTTTTTTAATCGTACGCACTTTTTTTTCAAAAAAAAATCAGGCAATTTTTCTATATCATTTTGGCAAAAATATATATTTGGGGATTTTCTATAGTTTGCAAAAAAAGTTGGAGCGACTGCAATTAAATTCACTAGTCGACATCATCCCTTTTAATCTGCAGACTATATTATTCAGTATTATTTTGGGTTATTTTTTATTATCAGTCAACATAATTCCATTGGCATATTTTTGCATTTATGCATATACTAATATTTGGTTGGCATTCTATCTTGATTTTTTAATTGCAATTCTTGCAATATTAAAAACTCTAAAATATCAGTCGGCCTTTTAGCATTCAAAAAAGTATGTAGAAATATTTTTTCAATGGAATTTATCACTCTATAGGGAGGTCCTCATTCCATTGGCCATTGTATTGTATCGTCACATCAACTGGGTCCACATCGACCATTCACCACTGGGGACTCCTGCTACTTTCAACCTGCCGATGTCACCTCTCTAAGCTGGTTGTGTTCTTCCATTACCGGCAACCATTATCCATCCACTAGCTAGGATGATGCTGGTTTGTGTTGCTAGCCACAACCCTTACCCTTGCCAACAACTTCGTTCACATAGGCCCCAGTTACATTGGAATGGGGGGGTTCACTATAAACAGTGGCGCCACCGATAAACTCTGCTCCGCCCTAGAAGTCCACTCTGCCACCACTCCCAGGAGGGGAGCGCCCTTTTTTGCCATCAGGCCTAGTGGTCACATCAAGGACCAAGGGGACAATTTTTTGAGCCCGGGTGCTTAATTTTTGCACCTAATTAGCCTGTAGAGTGCCTCATCTAAGCCTTTTTTTCATTTTATCATAACTTTTCACCAGGGTATCAAAAATTGAGAAATAAGATACTGTCAGAAAGGTAATTCAGTCTACTTTCTAGTGGTGACATCACTTCTATGAAATTTTTCTCACAAAAATTTCTACAGCCAACTGAAGACAAAACCCTAATCTGGACTCAAAGGCTCGTAACTTCTCAATCGTTCACTGGATTTTGATGATTCTAGTGGCATTAGGAAGTATTTTCAGATCTTTTGTTTTCATCAGTCTAGACCCCTGATTAGTTTCAGCTCTAGGTACTATTGCATTGATTTTTTTAGTTTGGTGCATTTGTTCAATAGCCTAGACATCTTGAAGCTTGGGAAAAGTTTTTTTTGATTTGGGTAGCATCACTTCAGTTGTACATCATCTTTGGAAGCTTCTATTTGTTGTTGAAGGTCAGTTTCTTTGTATTTTTTGTGGAGAAAGTTCATTATGGGGCTTGCATATACTCCTTCTTTGGTTATGTTGCACAAGGGAAACTATCAACAATGGTGGGGTGGGATCACACACCATCTCCAATCACTTGATCTATTGCCTCATCTGTATGGTATAGTTCCTCGTCCAAGTGAAGGTATTCATGAACTTGCTTGGAGTTGCAGCAAATACACTGTTTTGGAGATCATTGAGATGCAAGTTGATTGTGATGCTCTAAGTTCTATTGATCATTGTGACTGTCCTCACATCCTTTGGACTAAGCTTTGGGAGATATATGGAGATTCAGATACTCCACCATTCCCTGATGGTCATGATTCATAATGTCATTCTTCAGATCAGGTATCCCATGAGTATATTGTTGAGCTAGAGGTTGATTGCCTTGAATCTTCCGAAGAGGTTGACAAGATTCCCTTAGATGCTTCTTCTCCATCAAAGATAGTTTGTATCCCTTCACATTCAGTGATTCCTTGTCTAGAATCATTGATTGAGGCTTCCACCATCATATCTATCCATTAGGACACATGGAGTTTTCCAGACTTGACATCACAAGATGGTTTTGTTTCAGGTATCACTGTCTTGGCTACTTCTACAAGTTTGTAGGAAATTCTTGAGGGGATATCACTCCTCTATTCAAATCCTACTTTGGAGAGTTTTTTTGAGTCTCCTCATCCCTTTGTCTCAACCTTGATTATTAATCTAGAGACTATCTTGGAGGCACTCAGTTTCTCTTCAAAGATTTCATCTTTGAGACTTCTTCCCTGTCATTCCATTCAAGTTTTGAGGTTTCTTCAACATCCACCATTGGATTTGTTTGTTCCTAGTGGGATACTTTTGGTTTAGACACATTTGTTGCTTTAGAATTATTTTAGTGGTTTTGAGGATACTTCATTCAGGGGGGTCTATCAAGCCTCCATCACATTCATCATATTCATCACACTATCTTTGGATATTGTTCAACATCAATTTCCACATCGTGCTGATTTGTCACCCTCTTCATTGTTTGTGGCATCTTCATCTTTAGGCAAGGAGACATTTGAGCAGAGTTTAGAGACATCATCATCCACCTTTATCCTTCCTTCCTTCAATTCCTATCCAGAATGGGAAGCATCTTTGCACTTGCACATTGTTTTGTTTCTTCCAAAAGGGAGACAAGTTGTTTGTTGACATTGGATCTTGTTCTTTCTTCAGACACTTACCATTTTTGCAGGTGATCACATCTTTTGGGGGGGCTATATAGTCTCTCTACTTCCTCCCTATGGGGGGGCTATTGTATTTTATCCATGTGATGGATGGTGTACTTGGGGGGTATTTGGGAGTCCTCCATCCTTCCCATCCTATCTCACATTTTTGCATTTTCATCTCCTTTTTGGAGAGGGGTTTTGTTCCCACTTGGTTTTCCCCTTTTCTCCGGTTGTGGGAGATTTTCTGCATCTTCATGTAAATGGGTACCTAACATGGCCTTGTAGCCCGAGACCCATCATCATCATCATCATCATCTTTGCATAATCATTGCATTTTCCTCCCTAATTTGAACTTATGGGGGGGAGTGTTAGTGTAATTAATTAATTATTACACTAGCATAAGTTAACTTAGGTCATACATCATCTAGTCCTAGGTTGCATTTTTAATAAATCATTTAATAAATGGGGTAATATTCCCTTCCATGTTTGTAGGGATAAGATTCCTTCTAGAAGATGAGTTGTCCTTCTAGAAATTATCTCAACATTTAATAATTTCCTAGATAGAGTTCACATGTTGTCACATGTTGTTAGATCATGACACATGGCAAAATATCATGCATTTTAGGTTTTTTGTTTTTCCTATATAATCAGGCATCTTGTTCATTTGTAACATATCATATCATATCAAATATCAATGATCTAATGTTGTAGATCAACAGTAATCTCTCTTTTTAGCCCTTAGTTGCAACACTTTCTGTGTGGTGTAATTTCTCTTGGCAAGATCCTTTGAAGTGTGTGCAGCTTCATTGGATGATTTAGCATCCATCATTTCAACATGATATCAGAGCATGTTGAATTCTAACAAAGTTAATGTCACATGGCTCAAGAAAAGGACTTGTAAGATATGTTAAATGCCATGTTTAGAGGACAAGACCTTTTGGGGGGAGATTTCAAATTTGAGGAATATTCCATCTTTGATGCCCTTTTTCAATGAAAATAGATGATTTATAAATCAATTAAATTCATTTTCATGTGCAAGTTGCAAAATCTAGAGGATTTGATGGATTAAGACTAATATTAATCAGGATTTGATTAATGTAAAGGAGATTAGTTGATTTGACCATTTGATTTAGATTTTTGGATTTAAATAAATCAAAATGAGAGGAATAATGATTTTAGACTTAATTAAATAAGATTTGATTTATTTAATTAAAGACGATGGTGTTAGCTTTAAATCAAATAAAGATTAATTTATTTAATTTAAATGAGATGACTTTAGAGATTAATTAAATAAAATTAATTATTTAATTAAAAGAGGGACTATAGGATTAATTAAACAAAGTGATTTATTCAATTAACAGGAGACAATGACTTAATTAGATAAAAATGTAAGGAAAATTAGATGCAGAAAAAAATTCTCCTAACGTCAATACCTCAGGAAAGAATGCAAATACACTTTAAAATTTTACACTTACAGTCCAATTAAGATGCACTATGAAACAAATAACAGAAACAGAGTATTCGACAATCACACATGAACACCAGATATACGTGGGAAAACCCTTATGGGAGAAAAACCCACCACACCAAGAGAAGCCACTTTGTATTATAGTAATAATGATTACATACAAGTTTTAGACTTATCTTTCTGATGTTTGTATACAACAACATTCACCATTAACAAAATTGCATAGGAACCTTCAAGTTACAGTCAACACAGAGTAGAAATCATTTACTGATCATACAACAATTTGTTGAATCAACCAAATCACTACAGAGATTACAAACTATATATTCATGTCATTCCTAGCTATCGAGCTTCCTCATAGAACTATCACAATGAATAGACTCTCAACGGTTCCAATTCGGCTCTTCTGATTCATCCACGAGATGCCACATCAAAAAGTCATTGCTCGGTCAAAAGAAACAAACTTTGTTGGCATCTCGGTGAGACACTAACAGTGTCTCGCCGATGCCACATAATCTTCATACCGATTTTGCCAAGAGTTACCATAGTCGCCAAGATGTTCTATCAAGCTTTCAGTGTTATGTCGAAACACCAAGCAGTCGCCTAGACCTATCACTTTTTCCAGGAGATCATAGCGAGTCACCAAAGGTTATACAAAAGTCACATATTATACCGTGCTCCAAAGAATAGTCGGCAAGACTTAACATTATCGCCAAGAGGTTTCATCGAGATAACAAATGTTACTCTGAAGACTTAAGTCATACTGAGCACCATAGGATAGTCGACAAGATATATCTCCTTCGCCGAGAGTTCATATCAAACATATACATGTTACACCGAAGGCATCTCATCATCGACAAGACATTCCATTCTCGCTGAGACGTCTCTTCGAAACCCTTTGTGTTACCCCGAATGAATGTGATCGGTGTGACTTTCTCACATCGGTAAGACTTCTTACCGATAGTATTTCTTCTGGCGAGAGTTTCCTCGATGACTTTAAACCAAATGTTGTCGGCGAGACTTTAACTCTTCACTGGGACTTCTCACCGAGCCACTATAAGCTATCCTGAAGCCCGTGGTTGCCATGAGTCTCCCCGATACATGATTGAATGGCCTGTCATCCAAAGATCTCCATGAGTGCTAAGAGGTCATACTGAACACTCCTTGTCACAGCGATAGCTCCACAGTGAAAGCATTTAGCAAGACAAAAACTAGGTCACAGTGACCTGTACAAATATGATGTTCTAAACTGCTTGTTAGCTAGACATTGAAGCTGTCACACTGACTTGGCTCTAATGGAGGTTTCAGCCTATATTGTTTGAGGCATACATTTCCAACAAAAAAATTATTTATTTAATTAAGAGATGAAATGTGATGAATTTAATTAAATGACAAGCAGAGGAGATGATTCATGATGAACTAGTGTTAGTAAGATCATGATCAGACGTATAAGATCAATCAGTATATTTTCAGTGTCTACATTTTTCCCCTCTTTGAAGCAATGTACTTGCTACATTGGTTCAAAGAATAAACTCTCGATCAAAATTCAAAAATTCTCTATTTTTTTCGGATGCCCCACTGCTGCCCCAGTGAATGAAGAATTATGCCGATATACTGCCCCCTCGAGAGATCGAGTGAAAAGGTTCAATTTGAGGGTCGATCTCGCGACAAAGAGGTTCAAGATTAGTTCAGCTCAAATGTTTGATGTAGATAGATTTGATGATGTAGATAGTCATCGGCCATGGGTAGCCTCATGCCTATTTTGATATATTACACACACTTGATCCTAATTTGTACCACGATAGTTACATTATTGATGATATAAATGTGATGATTATGATGCTTATATGTAATGGATGATATGATGATGCATCAATGATATGGATGCACATGATATGATATGATGATGCTTTTATGATTATGCAAATGGATGATAAATGTATGGTTTATGAGATGCTTAGAATAACCAATCTATATTATGCAATGATGAAATGCAATGCATGCGAGATGTTCAATTTTTCTTATATGATATGATATGATATGCATATGGTTTGTGGATGTAGGATGGATGCATTAGCGATGATTTATGATTAACTGTCATGGTACCATGTTAGCATGAAGGGAAGTAAGAAGAAAATAAGATGATGACAAGAGACACCAACAAGCCAACTTTACTAGATATGATGATAATGATGATGATGATGATGATGATGATGATGATGATTTTATTACTGAGGAGTTGGGATTTTAAAAGGGCTAACTGCCTTATGTTTGATAACACACATAGGCACGATGCATCAAGGTATAAAGAACCAGGATGGCATTGCACCTAGTGTGATGAACTTTGACTCGACAAACAGATAGGAGTATTCTTGTTCACACTTGACATACATAAACCTTGCTAGGATGCATTTAAGAAGTTTCAAACATCTCAAACCAAAACATGGAAAGGTATAACCTATCAATGCAATAGTCAACAAACTTCCCAAAACACCCTCCATACATACCTAACAAAGCAAGTATTTGCCAAGTTATATTACAAGAACATCCAACAAGCATAGTAGACAAAAGATAATGATCGTTTCCCCATTCCTTTCTCTCTAAATCATTTTTCTTAGACATCATCGAGAGGTCATCAAAATGGGCACAATAAGATAAATCAAAAGAAAAGATCAAACAAACAAACAAGCCAATGTTCTTCATACCACAAGACAAGGGGATGTGTTTTGGTTAGGAAAAGAATCCAAAGTGATATCCAAAATGATGCCCATTGTCGAAACAATATATCCTAGGACATGCATTGTATAGGATGATGATGGGTTGATAAGTTGTTTGATAGGATTTTGATATAAAGTTGACTAACATACATGTTTGAAAATGATCAAGATTTTGATTTTGCATTTTAAAAATTTGAAGTTTGCTTTTGATTTTACGTTTGAAGCTTGATTTTGTTGATTGTTGTGGTTGTTTCTATTTGTTTTTCCAAAGGATGAAGGTGATGATCAATTTTATTATGGGTGAAAGTTTATTTCAGGTGAAAGCGAGATGGGATGGATGGGTTTTTTCAAATATTTGGATGTTTTTGATGTTTTGAAATGTTTTGAGGCTGTTTTTGGGTTTTTCGGTTATTTAAATTTTTTTTGTGTTTTTGTGTCTTGGAGGCTGATCAAAGATTGGCCTTTCCTATGTTTAAGCTCAGAGACGACGTAGTTTAGATAACCATGTTTTTGACATTTTCTGACTTTTTGACTTGTTTTTGGATTTTGATATGATTTAGATGTTTTTTGGATTTTTTGATGTTTTGAGGCTTTTGGATTTTCTAATTTTTTGGATGTTTTTTGGATTTTTTGATGTTTTGAGACTTTTGGATTTTCTGATTTTTTGGATTTTTTTGATTTTTTTGATGTTTTGAGGCTTTTGGATTTTCTAATTTTCTGGATGTTTTTGAATTTTTTTGATTTTCTAATGTTTTTGGATTTTCACATGATTTTGATGATTTGGATATGGATATGTGTGATGATATCAGTGCTCCATTTTGAATTTTGAAAATCAAGCTAGGTTGATTGATCGGATCAATGGATTGATGATGATAACATTGTTGAGGATACACAACAATGCCAGGACAATGGTAAGCAACACAAGGATTGGGATGATGATGGGATTGATGATGATAACATTGTTGAGGATACACAACAATGCAAGGATAGTGTTAAGCAACACAAGGATTGGGAAGGATATCCCAAGATGATGGATTGATTGGATTTGATTGATCAGGATTGTTGAAGCTTGGTTTGGAACAAAAGTTGTTTGAATGATTTGATGTGAGATTGAAGTGAAAACTAGATGCGACTGATATTGATTGTTTGGATTGATGATCAATGAAAGATAAAGCTTGATAAGGAACATCTTCTTGTCAAAACATGCCATGGGCTAGTGATTTTGGGATTTTGGCTCACAAATGCTTTGACCAATTTGATTTCACATTTTTCCAATGTTCGGATCACCACATAAGTTGGAGGATACATGTCAAGATTTATTCCCAAAGCAATATGTACATATCTGCCCCCAGTGTCTAACAATGTACGAAATTCCATGGGTGGATGCTTGGATGGGTGTATGGATGGAAGGATATTGATTATCTTGCAACAAGATAAGGTGTTCAGATAAAGAAAGCTCATTTGGATAGTGCTTTATGGCTTAGATAATGTTGCATAGTATAGGATCAATGAAAATGACTCATGTCAAGATGTTTACCACAAGCAAGTATAAAGTGTACACCAAACTTTCATCAAGATCAAGATAATTTGGACTATGGATGTAGATGGATGAAAATGGATTGGATAAATGGTTCATGGATGAAGGATTTATTAAGGATAATATGGATGGAATGTTGGATTTATTATGGATGAGATGAGATGCCTTCACCTGAACTAGTGCACGTAGATGCTCAATTCTACACGACACATGTTTGCCTGGTTTTCATCATGGTACCTGTCCAAAGTGCCACCGTAGTGGTTTTCACTGGAGGACAATTTTTCTCTTTACTATTTTTAATCCTTTTTTCTAATTTTTTGGCTTTTCATATTTTATTTTTATTTTTTTGAAAATATTTTAAGCTCCTACTAAATCACCTGGTGGTGTTGATGTAGATGATTTCGTCATGATGTGCCATTGATATCCTTCCTAAAGAAGCTGCTTTGCCAAGATACGTGCACTTGAATACAACTTTTGAGATTCTTGATCTACTTTATTGATACCGGAGTTAACTCTATCTTTATGCGTACATTGTAATAGAGTGCCTTTTGAATCCTTATGATGAAGGATTGTTGCCAATACATGGTTAATGTGAGAATTGGATATCATGCATGGAGGCGTGGATGGAGTGTGTTTAGGAATAAAAAATGGATTAGTTGATAGTTTGGAACCTTTGACTCTCCAAACTTGGGGAGATGAGCAATGATGGGTGGATACAAAAGTGTGCATAGAATTAGGACCAACTGCTTGATACACTTTGTACGTCGCTTGAAAAGCCTACTTTTTCTTTTGTGGAGATCTTTGATGGATACTTTTCCCTTTTTTATTTTTCCCCATAGTTTCTTTGATTAATGGAGTTTGATAGGGATAATATTTCTTTGTATTCTTTGTATCCATGTGTATTTGATTTGTCCATTATGCTTCTCAACTTCTTTTTCTTTGATAATGTTCTTTGTGCTTTGATTCAAATCTTTCCTTTGAAGTTGGTCCCAATTCATGGATGGGGTGATGGGTGGATGAAGATTCATGACATGGTTGGTTGTAGTATTGGCATCAGTTTCATCATAAGGATTCTTCGTACTCCCTATGTTGACATTTTCTTGAGATGAAGTTGCCCTAGTATGGTGGTAGTAGCATATTTGTTCCTTGATTCTGCCTATTTTGAGATGTCTTGTTCAGTAGACATTCTCTGATAAATGACCACTACAGATGATGTTATTTCAATTTGTTGCTCTGCTAACTTCAAAATATCCTATTCTACTGGACTTGTTTCCTTGGGTGGATAATGTGGATATCTTCATACATGATGTCCTTAGTCTGAATTTGGGATATATCTAATCCTGATGTTGACAACTCTATTTGACTGTAGGAATCAATAACCTGCTCTTTTTGTGTAATAATATTAGGAGTAAAGGGATCCTATTTTGAATGAAGATCATCTACATGTCCATCCATAGAAAGCATCTCATGGGTAGATGGAGGAGTAAGTGCTATGTGGATATGATCATCTTGTATAGATAGGAGAGTATCCATTAGATCATTGTAGTATCTTGGAGATACAAATTCTTGATCTTGATTAATTTTGGGATTGCTTTTGAGATGCTTGGATAAAGTTCTTGACATGGGTCAGTTTCAAAGGATGGATTTCTTACAAAGGGTTCTTGGATGTCATCATTAGACATGGGAAGTGGCTCAATATCCTCTTGATCTTTGGGTGGACTTAGGTCAAATGTTGAGCTGAGGATCCCTTTAGTATCTATAACCATGAGGTCAAAGGGGGTCAACATCTCTTGGAAAGGACCATTGCTAGACCTTGGTGAAAGATTTTGATCTTGCTTTGGAATAAATTATTGAGATATGTTCTCTAACTCATAAGGCGATGTAGAGACATTTTCAACATGATCATAGGTAGATGGGTTGTGGATTATGTCAATGGGATCAAATAACTCTAACACTCCTTGAAATAGATCACTAAAAAGTGGCTCTTGATGTATGGTGAGTTGGTCATCGAATGAGGTGGAAATATCTTCAATGTGCTCATTGATGGATAGGTCTTGATCATTGTTTTCAACAATTGTGGTGGAGAGATTTTCAATACTATCACTAGTGGTTGAATCTTCATCATTGTCCCCAATAGTGATTATCTTTTGATCAATGAGGTCTTGGATGATATTTTTGAGTCGAATACAACTTGATGTTGTGTGTCCCTTTGTTTTATGAAAATCACAATAGTGCTCCTTGTTATACCCTGGTGATTTAACTAGGGGTTCTTGATAGTTCCCATAGACAGGGAGCTTGATGAGATTTTATTGTACCAATTGTTGTAGGACTAATTTGATTGGCCTCCCAAGTGGTGTGAATTTTCATTTGTTACCTTGTGAGATTTGTACTTTAAATTGACCTTGTGATGATTGATCTTGGAGATGTGGAGGTTGGGTTTGTTGTTGATGTTGTTGATCTTGATATCTAACTTCTTGACATTGGAGATATTGTTCTTGATGTGGTTGTGGAAACAACTCAATGCTTTGATGACATGGTTCAACCAATTGTAGAGTGTATTGATTTTGGAGTGAAAATGTCTCTTGGCTCAATAATTCAATTAGTTTGGCAAGTGAAGAAATTTGATCTTGATTTTGATCTTGACACCCTTGATATAGTTGATTTGTCTTTTGTTCAAGCAGATTTGGAATGTACACTTGTGGTGTTTGCATGGGATTATGGACAAATTGATTTTGGACAATGTTCTGACTTGGGGTGATGCTTAGCTTTGGCATTAATGGTTGAAATTGAACATTGTAGTGTCTGGGAATCATATTGCCTTGATTTAGGTAACTTTGATTTTGCATGGTGCTACCTTGACTTGGATCAACACATGGAGTCATTAACATCTTGTTTGGACTTTGAAAAACATTTGTATGATTTGCAAACATATCTATCCCAAAGTTGACCAAGTGTGGATTTCAAACGTTCATGCTTGGTAAACTTGTACTTGGAATATTCACAATTGGCATGTATGGATTTGGTGGGATAATGTTGTTTGTTTGTGGAAGACTCATGCATTGGGTGTTTGGTTGATAGATTTATAGGTTTGGACTTGGATTTAAATCTACCATCGGGAAAGGTGTTCCAAACTTTTGACTAGGCATACTCACATTTGTTGTACCATTAAGGTTTGTAGGAGATAATGATCCCATGTAAGGATTGTATAAATGTGAGTTTTGATAATCAATCGACATTGTAAGGCTTCAAAAGTTTAGTTGATTTGGATTACTCATGATGTATGGAGCAATTTTATATTCCATGTTCTTCTTATGTTTTGAACTTGTTGCAAAAGTGACCTGTAAGTTGTTTAGGACCAATGATGAGATGAAGGATGAAAGGGGTGAATGATATGGGTGCTTGAACATTTTGGAACCTTAGAGGAGATACTAGACTTTAGGACTTTTGGATTTTGGATTTTGGATTGGATTTGGATTTGGATTTTTGGATTTGGATTTGATAATGAACTCATAAACTCCAAGAGGTTAGATGTTTTATTGGAATGAATTTGTCCACAAGGTGATAATTTAACTAAGTGTATGAAGAAGGATTCATCTACACACACCTAGTCAAAAAAGATGATATTGTTTTGATTTCAAGAGGATTTTTCCAAAAGTCTAGTATGAATATTTTTCCAATGGTTCAAAAGTTGTTTGTGAGATGGGATTTGATTGATGTTTGAGATGGATAAACTAATTGGTTTTTTTGATCCTAAATGAACCTAAGAGGGATTTGTTTACAAGAACAAGGTTTTGAAGAACATGCTTTTCCCTAAGAGTACTTCAAACCAAAAGATCAATTTTTGCTCAAAATACCATAAGAAAAAAGATAAACAAGCACATGTGTGGGGTGTTGTGCAGTTTTTGCACACACGCCCCACTTGGAGTAGGGACCCTCTTTTCAGATGTATTTTGACCTTTGGTTTTATTGGATCTATCTTTTGAGGTCTTGATATGTTGGCTTTGCTAGCTTTGATCTTGCCTTGAGGCTTGAATTGGCTAAAATTGAGTTTTAAACAAAATCCGGGTTTTCACCTAAACCCAGGATTTTCCAGCTCTGGCGGATTTTCTCGGGCTCTGGTTCATGGTCTGTTCATCACTGAATTCTCCGAATCCGGGTTTCTGCCTGACTCCGGGATTTTTCGGGCCGACGGATTTTCCTGAGCTGCATCAAAATCCCTAACATTGTTAAAACCCTGGTTTCTGCCTTTCCGCAAAATTGTTGTTCATCCGGATTTCCACGTATCTTGAGATTTTTCAAAATTCTGTCCTAGGCTTAGGTTTCTGAATTTGTCAGACGCTTCTTGTTGCTCATTAATGACCGAGGTACCTTTGCTCAGACGTGTAAATGGGTGGATTTAAGACCTTTTAGGAATCATTTTAACTTCATCATTCATTTTCTTGTTGCTCTAGCGATTGAGAGTTTTCATTCGAGCTTTGAGGATTGTTTCTGAATCGCTTGCATGTGGATTGATTGGAGCGCTAGTTTAAGTTTTCATTGCTTGGGAGTGCTTGCTTCGTGGTTGCTTCTTCGAGTTTTAGTTTTGTCTGCAATAATCCATGGTAGGTTATCAATGGCCCCTCTTATTTGTTTGCGTGATGGTTGAGTTTTCCCGTGTTGAATGATGATCATTTCGGGTTGGCCTTTGCTTGATTATGATTTCGTATTTATAGAGTTAGGGTTTGACCCATCTCTTCATGAAACCTCATCACCCGCGCTCTATGAGTTTGTATTTATCCCTTAGATGATGGGTGCGTCCGTTTGGAAGGGGTCCTGGGTCAGATTGTTTGCCCTCTTAGTGTGTAATCTGCCATATTGTGCAAGGTTAAGGTTTTTTCGGTGTTCGGCTCAGAATGGTGAATTCGTTATGATTGGTCGATCTTGCAATTATATTAAACTGATCCCTGCCTTGTGAGGACTCGGAGTGCCCTAGACTGATCTTTATAGATGATATTTTAAACATTGAGCTTACCCTGGTTTTAATGGTGGGGGTCTGGTTATCGAAATTAGGGCATCGTTGTTTTGTCATGAGGACTCATCCTTTGAGAAGCTTTGGGAACTTGAAACTATTTGCATTCAAATTTTTTTTGAGTAGTGTCGATTTCGATACCATTCGAATCCAAGTGAAGAAGTTTACACGATCATTTAGTCGCCAGATTGCGTGTTGTCTTTTGTCGGGTTCCCGTGGTGTCCGCAAAATTTCTGCGCACCCGGATTTTCCCAGTTGTGGGTAATTTCGCAGAGTGTAGTGATTTCCAGGGCACTTCGACCTGTCCGCAAAAATCCGTCCCATCCGGATTTTTTTGGTTTTCCTGTCTAGTTTTATTTCTTTCGATTTTTCAAAGATAGGATTTATGGAGTAAATGTTAAATGCTTATTTCTTGTTGCCAATGAAAAAATTACACGATAATCTTATGATCTTTTGCATGTATTAACAATTTATTGGACTAATGATGTTTTGGCAGCAAGAATCCGTCTGGGTCGGATTTCTCTGAAATTCCACCCCGACTGCATTTTTCCAGTTTTTGATGTTTTCCCGGACTGCTGTATTTTTTTGGATCTTTAAGAATTGGCAGTTTGTGATGGATTTTAATTGCCTTATATGATTTCATGCTAATCTTTTGGTTGGAATATACATGATAATTGAATACTCATGACAATTTCTTGTGAATGTAGGCTGAATCAAGCAAGGCTGCAGTAGGAAAGTCCAAGGGTGACACGGAGGGGTCATCCATTTCAGAAGCAGAGAGACTAAGATTGGACATCAAGAGTCAGCTTCCTGAAAGCAAGATATCTTCCGTGTGGTCCGAGGTGTCTGATACCAATGTGGGAGCCTAGAGGTACGAGGAGTTCAAAGAAAGAACAGCTGAGAAGAATCTGTCAGTCCTAAGGAATGGAGTGATCAAGTCCGGACTGGTGCATGTGGCGTGATTTCCTCCTGCAATCCAATGCTATGAGTTGATTTTAGAGTGTGCCCGGCAGTATGATTTTGATACACAAAGGGTTGTCAATACTGAATGGAGAGTCTTGGCTAATTTCAGTCCTGTTTCCATTGCTCAAGCCTTTGACATGCCTGATTTTCCTTCTGTGTGTGCTTTAAACATGGACATGGCCAGGACATATTATGAGAATGAGCCAACCAAGGCTCAACAGATGATCAATGCTTGGTTGGAGCCAAAATCACATCACTCAAAACTACCCAAGCAATTGCATAGGATCAAATTCAGATCAGATATCTATGATGCCATAACATTTTTGAGCAGGGTGGCGGGATTGAAGACTGCTGGAGTATTAGAGAGTTGGATGGTCCATGTGATCACCAAAATTGAGCAGGGAACCAACTATCATTGGGCCGGGCTTATTAGTTCAAAAATTGATAAACAACTGAGAAACGTCCTAGAAACCAAGAGGTTCACCATGTCCTCGTATGCGATGTATGTGTTAGCCAAATTCTACCCATACAGGGGTTTGAATCCACGAGGGATGTTTGGACAGGACATAGTTTATGAAGTATACCCGGAGTTGCACCTAGGACACCGAGACTACAGGAGGGCTAACGATGCATTCACAATGCATATCACTAGGATGCTTCAGAATGCCGAGCATGTGAGACTATCAGATGGAGCAAAAGGGTTGATAAAGAATTATGGGGCCTGGTTCATCCAATTTCCCACCTTCACCTACATTAGGATTGATGGATGTCCAGTTGCTCCATATAGGTTACCTCGGTATCCTACTGATCACATTGTGTTATTGGAGATGGTGAGGAAAATAGGTGAGGTTGATGCCACAGTAAAAAAGCGGAAGCATAAAATAGGCTTTGGTGGGGATTTCCCTCTTGGAATTGGTATAGCAGAAGTGTGCCCTTCCATTCAATCAGCACACACCGCAGGTGATGAATTGGCAGCATATGGTTTCTCCTTCCACTCTAAAAGAATGAACTTTGATATCACAGGAGAAGCACAGAAGAAGGATACCAAGGAGTACAGGCATAAAGATGACCTAGAGGACTATTGGGCCAACATCAAGGATGATCTTGAAGCCAAAAAGAAGAGGTATTCTAGGCTCCCTGTGGATGTAATCAGACAGTACAATGTCAAGTTGATCCCAGACCAACTGGAGGATGATGGAAACTTGGTACAAGATCATGCCTATGAAGCTGTGAAGGACGGGTCAATTGGGGAAATCAACTAGAATGAAGATGAGGTCATAGAGTTGGAGGACCTAATGGTCCCTGTTATGAAATTTACCTCTTCTTGGTTAAAGCATAAGGTTTGGGAGCTAGAAAGTGAGAAGGTAACCTGTACCTTCAATTTGATGGGAAACCTCAACCCAATGTCTACTTCAGAAGAATCTGTGGATGATGACCCCAAAGGGAAAACCAAAAGGAGCTCACCTTTCAAGATAAAAATCAGAGGTCCTAAGGAAAGTGAGCCTGAACAAAAAAGGAAGCCTAAAGGGAAGAAAAGAAGTCGGGCTTTGAAGATAGGCAAGTCCTCTAATGAGGAAGGGTTGGAAAAGGCAAAAGAGGATGATGTTCCTCCACCACCAAAGAAGACCAGAACAACCAGGGCTTCAAAGAAGAAGGTTCAGGATACCTCAAAAGATAAGCCTCCAATCGTTGATGTGGAGAGTTCAGGAGAGAAGACTAAAGTTTATATGAGGAGATCTAGGACTCCCTCTCTAAAGGACACTGCACAAAAGATAGATCTTCTACCGAAATCACCAGTCACGAAGCCACCTAAGGTTGCTTATCCTCCACCAAGCATGCCTAGGCAGGAGATTGAGGAACATGAGACTAGCGAAGAACCAAAGCCATTCAAGGAAGGGACACTCTTGGTGAGGTAGTTGGGCTTGAGGCCGAAGAGGTAGAAAAGCATCCTTCTCCTCTAGTGATGTATGAAGATTCTCCAGAAAATGGCATAGGAGGCAGATTTCCTGAGCAGGAGGAGGGCATCCCTATTAGAACCCCATCACCGGTGCAAGAGGTGGAACTTGAAGAAGGTGATCAAGGTGAGCAACTCCCTGAAAAAGAGCAAGATGAAACAACTAAAAAGGAAGAAGGGAAAACAATAGAACAACAGGAAGAAGCAAGAACAGGGGAAATCCGGGTAGAACCTGCAGCCCTGGAATGGCTTGAAAAAGAGATTGCAAGGAAGAAACAGGTAGTTTTTGAAGACACTCCCTTGCATTGGGATGAAATGCTATCTAAAATTGGCAAAGGAAAGAAAAAGAAGGCAGCTAAGCTAGTTTCAAAGATGGAGAGAGATGAAGCGAATAACCGAGTTATCCACATTGCCACCCCTACCGCGGACAAGACAAGAGAAGATGTCACTGGGGGAGATTACAATATACAAACTATTAACCTAGGACCGGCATCCATGGAGTAGGATATAAAGGAATATGATGGGTCTAGTGCTATGATCATCGGCAGATTAAGGAAGGAGACCCAGACCAAGCACGAGCTGAGGAAAGAAAATGAAAGACTTAGGAAATGCTTGGAGGAGGTAATGAAACTTTGAAATCTCTCCACCCATCTTCTTCTGCCACTCCTGGCTTTCTACCCAAGGAAACTATCTCCGAGATTGAAAAGATGAAGACTTCGGCTCAAACTACAACAGATTGGTTGAAGGATGTGCAGGTAAAAGGAGATAGTGCAATCAAGGATATCCTGTCGGTTGGGAAGGATGCATTCCAAGCCAAGGAATTATTGGAGCATGTGCTATCTCAGGACAAGGAGGACATTGACCTTCTATTACAAAAATTCAAAGTCATCATGGGACATGGTAAGAATCAATTAGCTATGGATGGAATCCTTCCTTCCTCCAGATTAAATGAACCCTGGGAATGGTTTGAGGCTCTATAGATTCGGCATAAGGCCATGAAAAAGATCCAGAAGCGAAAGAAGCAAATAGATGGTGATCTTACTGGGGTATATGAGGGATGCATTGCATTGTTTGAGGTTATGACTGGTAGGAGAAAGATTGCTCCCAAATACCTAAGTCTGGAGCAACTCAAGGAATGGTGGCATGAAGTTTATGCCCCATATACTGAGAGTGTTATAACTAGCCACCAGCTAGATGATGCAGCCACCTACTTGGCAGTGATGGATAAGTACCAAGCACATAAGGATGATTGGAATAAGACTGTTGACCAGTCAAAAGAAGAGATTGATTCCATTCAATGCAGACTTAAGATCTTGCCTTTGCCACCTGTCACTGAATTAGATGGAGCATTTTTGAAGGTTCAAGGATCGCTGGTCCAGAATAAGGATAAAGGAGGCAGTATTTAATGCCATTTTGAGATTTGTGCTTCCCTATTATCATAGGGCATGCATTGGACCAGACTACATTGGGGATTGTGTCAAGGCCGACCTTGATGGTAGATGGCATTTAATGTGTGCCTTATTTTGAATTCCTAAGGTCGACTTGTTTTGGCAGTTGTTTTGTTTTGTAAATGTTTGGCGGCCGACATATCTTGTGAATTTTCTATAAAAGGCATTCTTGCCTCATTGTAAGGGGTTAGCTAGAAGATAATAGAGATAAGTAAGAGCAGAAATAGTTAGAGCATTTATTTAATTTCTTGAAGCAAGTATTGTAAACAAACAGTGGAATTGTTGCAGCATTTTGGTGATATAATACAATTGAAGACATTGTGGTTTTCCTCGTGCAATCTCTTGTGTTATTTCATCTTGCATGGTTCCTGTTGTTTTTTTTTTTCAAATTGCTTAAAGATTTAGGGTTTAGTGTTCAGAATTAGATTAGTTATAGTTTGGTGAATGGTGTTTATGATTTCATATTTGGAATGTTTGTAGCAATCTATGGTCTATACTCCCAGTAACTATCTGACTGTAGTAGGCTGGTGAAGTCAACCTGGACCATATATTTACATGTGCTTAAGTTCTATTGTGGATGAATTTCTATGATTTGAAAATCTATATACCTTAGAATATTGCACCGTTCTTGTGACATTGCATTGTGGGTTAAGCAAGAATTGGTTATTTGAGATTGGTCCATTTCAGATATCTGTCATTTGCATTACTCATTCTAGGAATAGTTTAGATTTCATCATATTCTTGCACCCTTATCTTTTGTTATTTCTTTATTATCTGGTTAGATTTAGGATTAGAGATCATTATATTGCAAAATCTGATAAATTGAAAGATACAGTTTGCTTGTAGTAAGGTCCCTTTGTGATTACCAACATTTTTACATGTTATCTGAGTTGTTTATGCATTGTCATGACCTGACACCCGAGAGACTTTGGAGTGATTTTTCAGTGATTTATTGTTGAAAATAACCTTTCAAGAGAGATAAGATATTGTATTCTATCTGAGTTGTTGCTGTGTAAGAAACACCATCAATAGATTGGCGCTAGAAGGAGGGTCTGAATGAGCACACTGGATCATTTCTTGAACACCATCTCTTCAAAGAGATATAGGAGAAATACCAGATCTACCAAAAGAGAGGAAGATTTACAAGAATTATAGTTCCCCACTAGGTCAAGAAGGACTCAAGAAAGGGGAGAATCATCATCACCCATCCCTTTGCCAGCATCATCCATATCTTCACATCCAAAGGTTGAGGCCATACCCATCCCTGAAGCAGTTCCCATTCAACAACCTTAGCCATATCTTTCAATGCTTACAATGTAATTCCCAAAAACCCTGAACACTTCTATTCAAAGTTCCATGTTAATGACCCAAACAGGACTGCAGAAGAACACATAAGGATTTTCCAAACCTATCTCAAAGACAGAGGGATTGTTCATGAGGATGTTGCCTGTAGGTTGTTTCCTTATTCACTAGGGGAAGAGGCTTTTTACTGGTACAATCACCTCCATCTGGCTCAGTTCTCAATTGGAATGATCTTGAGACTACCTTTTTACAGAAATTCAGAATACCTATCAGTGCTAATGAATTGTATTTGCAATTCATTAGAGTCAAGAGAGAGGTCAATGAACCAATATCCAGTTTCAATAATAGGTTTCACCGTGCATACACCAGACTTCAAGATCCTTATGTTTTGGATGAAAATACAGCCATGGGAGTTTATTATGAAGCCCTGGATAGCCTCACAGCAACCTTCCTAAAATGGAGACCCAATCCTCTAGCTAACCTAACCGATGCCTATACAGAATCTGTTAAGCTTAGCACAGATCTGAGGCAACATATAACTGGACCGTTGCCTTCTTTAGGACCAGTTGCACATCCTGGTCAAGTTCAAGCAGTAAATCGGGAACTTACCAATCATACTCCAATCATGAATCCAGTACCTCAATTACCTTTGGTGCCACATCCTGGTCTTCCCATGAGCCAAGTCTCTCCTGTGATGAATTTCCCCCAGCAGCAGGTCAACCAGTCCATGTATCAGCCACAGCGAAATAGTTTCCTTGCCTATTTGCAGAACTCTGAAGTGTTGCACCAGTCTATGGGATCTACTACAATGCCTGCCCCTCCTCAGAATAACCTAAGCCGGCCCCCTTATGTTGATCCAAATAAAGAAAGGATTGATGAAATGGTTGACAGTTTATTATTTGCTGAACCAATGATCTCGAGGTCATCTTAATGCTATTCAGAGGAGAGCCCTACGATTGAAGAGTGACAGTTTCATGCTAAAAGGAGTTGTTCTCTACAAGAAAAATCATGAAGGAATTTATTTGAGGTGTCTTGGGAAGCAGGAGGCTGATAGGGTGATAAATGAGTATCATGAAAAGTATGGCACTAGCCACGGTTCTGCGATTGCCACAGCAAATCAGATTTTGAGGGCAGGATATTACTGGCCCACATTGTTCAAAGATGTTCACCACCATGTCAAGACCTGTCACACGTGTCAGACTGCAGCAACAAGGGAAATGTATGCAGCACTTCCGCTCCAACCGGTCACTGAGGTAAGGCCTTTTGCTCAGTGGGGAATGGACTTCATAGGTCCCATCAACCCACCATCTTCTGTCAGACACAGGTACATTCTCACTATTACTGATTATTTCATAAAATGGACTGAAGCTTTTGCTTGTAGGCAATGTACATTTGAGGTAGTAATTGATTTCCTAGAATCTGCTATTCTTAATCGATTTGGATGTCCTATTGCTATTGTCTATGATAACGGTCCTGCTTTTGCATCTTTAAAATTTTCAAATTAGGCCTTTCATCATGACATTATTGTGAAGTTTGCATCTAATTATTATCCCCAAGGTAATGGCTTAGCAGAATCCTCTAATAAGAACCTATTGACTGTCATCCGTAAGCTATTAGAAAGGAACCCAAAAGACTGGCATACCCAGCTTTGGTTTGCCCTCTGGGAAGATTGTACAAGACTTAAGTCATCCATTGGTACATCTCCTTATCACTTAGTGTATGGTCTGGAGCCTGTATTCCCTATTCAACTCAAGATCCCAACTTTACAGTTTATAAATGAGTTTTATGATGAATGGGACAGAAGGGAGGCGAGGTTGACAGAACTATTGCACCTTGAGGAGAAATGAGACAATGCCCTTGAGAATTTTGCCAAACATCAAGGGGTAGTTAAGAGGTGGTTTGATAGGAGGGCTAAAGTCAAGGCCTTTAGGATTTCTGACCTGGTCTTATACTGGGATAAACCTCATGATCGAAAAGGGGACCATGAGAAATTTGATAAACTATGGCTTGGCCCATATCAGATTGCTGAAATACTTGGAGATAATGCCTTCTATCTGAAGACTCTCACAGGAGAAGATATTCCACTACCTATCAATGGGTAGTATTTGAAGCATTATTTCCAGTCCTAAGCTATTTTTAGCTCTCTGCTTTGTATATAGTTAGTTTAGGTTGCTTTGCTTGTTTTGATTTGGTTAGAGTAGGTTTTCTTTGGTTTGTTTGTCTTGGTTTGCGTTGCTCTTGCTCTCAGTTTCTTCTCTTTTGGGGATATTTGGGTGCATCTGTATGACAATGGTGACTAAGTAGGTCTAATGTTCTGAGTATTTCCCTTACAAACTATAATCATCCTTCCAGGATACCATGGTACGAACTCTCCACCCACTGTCACTTATTGTTATGCTGAGGCAGGGGGTTTCTAGTCAATTTGAACAAGAATATATTAGGGTCTCATATTTTAAATTAAAGATACCTAAAGTTGCAAAAGGTCTTTATGAAGTTTGAATAAGTGAAAAATCCTTTTTTCTGCTCTAGTGCCACTGTGGTTCTCATCCCTGAGTGTGAACTTCATTGTTCACAGGTTGTAGCGAAAATAGTGAAAAGATAAGCAGTATAAAAAAAATTGAAAGGTTTGAATTCAACTCATCAGGGGGATCTGGATATCTCTACGGGGGCTATAGACGCCTGGCTGGCAGTAGAGCTATGTTCAGGAGAATCACAACGATAACCTCATCGGGGCTATGGATGCCTGACTGGCAACGAGGCTCTATCCGGGTTACTTTTAGAGTATGAATTTCTACGTAGCTTGTTCATACCAAGTTTGGTCCCTGTTGCAGCTAAGGGAGGGTAATGAATGCACATGCAAAGACTTTGACCCTGGTATAGAAAAGTTGAGTGACTAGCGGCTTCCTTGATTTCACCTGGGTGGTGGCAGGATAGGTGAGTTAAAACCATGAGTTCTGGGTTCTTAATTCTGGTTTGTCATCGAAATGCTCAGGAGCATTTCTCCAGCAGAGTTGCCATTTGTTGTGCAGTTTTTGCACACACGCCCCACTTGGAGTAGGGACCCTCTTTTCGGATGTCTTTTGACCTTTGGTTTTATTGGATCTATCTTTTGAGGTCTTGATATGTTGGCTTTGCTAGCTTTGATCTTGTCTTGAGGCTTGAATTGGCTAAAATTGAGTTTTAAACAAAATCCGGGTTTTCACCTAAACCCAGGATTTTCCAGCTCCTGCGGATTTTACCGGGCTCTGGTTCATGGTCTGTTCATCACTGAATTCTCTGAATCTGGGTTTTTGCCTAACTCCAGGATTTTCTAGGTCCGGTAGATTTTCTCTGGTTGCGTCAAAATCCTGAACTTTGTTAAAACCCCAGTTTCTGCCTTTCCGCGAAATTGTTGTTCATTCAAATTTTCGTGTATCTTGAGATTTTTTGAAATTCTGTCCTGGGCTCGGGTTTCCGGATTTGTCAGATGCTTCTTATCGCTCATTAATGACTGAGGTACCTTTGCTCAGATGCATAAATGGGTGGATTTAAGACCTTTTAGGCATCATTTTAACTTCATCATTCATTTGCTTGCTGCTCTGGCGATTGAGAGTTTTCATTCGAGCTTTGAGGATTGTTTCTGAATTGCTTGCCTGTGGATTGATTGGAGCACTGGTTTAAGTTTTCATTGCTTGGGCATGCTTGCTTTGTGGTTGCTTCTTCGAGTTTGAGTTTCGTCTGCAATAATCCATGGTAGGTTATCAATGGCCCCTCTTATTTGTTTCGGTGATGGTTGAGTTTTCCCGTGTTGAATGATGATCATTTTGGGTCGGTCTTTGCTTGATTATGATTCCGTATTTATAGAGTTAGGGTTTGACCCATCTCTTTGTGAAACCTCATCACCCGCACTCTGTGAGTTTGTTTTTATCCCTTAGATGATGGGTGCGTATGTTTGGAAGGGGTCCTAGGTCAGATTGTTTGCCCTCTTAGTGCGTAATCTGCCATATTGTGCAAGGTTAAGGTTTTTTCGGTGTTCGGCTCAGAATGGCGAATTCGTTATGATTGGTCGATCTTGCACTTATATTAAATTGATCCCTACCTTGTGAGGACTCGGAGTGCCCTAGACTGATCTTTATAGATGATATTTTAAACCTTGAGCTTACCCTAGTTTTAATGGTGGGGGTCTGGTTATCAAAATTAGGGTATCACTGTTTTGTCATGAGGACTCGTCCTTTGAGAAGCTTTGGGAACTTGAAACCATTTGCATTCAAAATTTTGTTGAGTAGTGTCGATTTCGGGACCATTCGAATCCAAGTGAAGAAGTTTACATGATCATTTAGTCACCAGCTTGCGTGTTGTCTTTCGTCGGGTTCCCGTGGTGTCCGCAGAATTTCTGCGCACCTGGATTTTCCCGGTTTTGGGTAATTCCGCAGAGTGT
Organism: Sequoia sempervirens; assembly: GCA_007258455.2. Taxonomy (NCBI): domain Eukaryota; kingdom Viridiplantae; phylum Streptophyta; class Pinopsida; order Cupressales; family Cupressaceae; genus Sequoia; species Sequoia sempervirens. Next base: position 93,602,421 of record VDFB02179234.1, read on the forward strand.
AGCAATTTCTGGGGCACTTTGAACTATCCACGAAAATTTGTCCCATCCGGATTTTTCCAGTTTTCCTGTCTGGTTTTATTTCGTTCGATTTTCTGAAGATAGGATTTATGGAGTAAATGTTAAATTCTTATTTCTTGTTGCCAATGAAAAAATTACATGATAATCTTATGATCTTTCACCTGTATTAATGATTTATTGGACTAATGATGTTTTGGCAGCAAGAATCCGTCTGGGTTAGATTTCTCCAAAATTCCCCCCCGACCGGATTTTCCCAGTTTTTGATGTTTTCTCGGACTGCTATATTTTTCTGGATCTTTAAGAATTGGAAGCTTGTGATGGATTTTAATTACCTTATATGATTTCATGCTAATCTTTTGGTTGGAATATACACGATAATTGAATACTCATGACAATTTCTTGTGAATGTAGGTTGAATCAAGCAAGGCTGCAGTAGGAAAGTCCAAGGGTGACACAGAGGGGTCATCCATTTCAGAAGCAGAGAGACTAAGATTGGACATCAAGAGTCAGCTTCCTGAAAGCAAGTTATCTTCTGTGTGTTCTGAGGTGTCTGATACCAATGTGGGAGCCTGGAGGTACGAGGAGTTCAAAGAAAGAATAGCTGAGAAGAATCTGTCAGTCCTAAGGAATGGCATGATGAAGTCCAGACTGGTGCATGTGGCGAGGTTTCCTCCTGCAATCCAATGCTATGAGTTGATTTTAGAGTGTGCCCGGCAGTATGATTTTGATACACAAAGGGTTGTCAGTATTGAAGGGAGAGTCTTGGCTAATTTTAGTCTTGTTTCCATTGCTCAAGCCTTTGACATGCCTGATTTTCCTTCTGTGTGTGCTTTAAACATGGACATGGCCAGGACATATTATGAGAATGAGCCAACCAAGGCTCAACAGATGATCAATGCTTGGTTGGAAAAGCTGAAATCACATCACTCAAAACTGCCCAAGCAATTGCATAGGATCAAATTCAGATCAGATATCTATGATGCCATAACATTTTTGAGCAGGGTGGCAGGATTGAAGACTGCTGGAGTATTAGAGAGTTGGATGGTCCATGTGATCACCAAAATTGAGCAGGGAACCAACTATCATTGGGTCGGGCTTATTAGTTCTAAAATTGATAAACAACTGAGAAACGTCCTAGAAACCAAGAGGTTCACCATGTCCTCGTATGTGATGTATGTGTTAGCCAAATTCTACCCATACAGGGGTTTGAATTCAAGAGGGACGTTTGGACAGGACATAGTTTATGAAGTACACCCAGAGTTGCACCTAGGACACCGAGACTACAAGAGGGCTAACGATGCATTCACAATGCATATCACTAGGATGCTTCAGAATGTCGAGCATGTGAGACTATCAGATGGAGCAAAAGGGTTGATAAAGAATTATGGGGCCTGGTTCATCCAATTTCCCACCTTCACCTACATTAGGATTGATGGATGTCCGGTTGCTCCATATAGGTTACCTCGATATCCTACTGATCACATTGTGTTATTGGAGATGGTGAGGCAAATAGGTGAGTTTGATGCCATAGTAAAAAAGGAGAAGCATAAAACAGGCTTTGGTGGGGTTTTCCCTCTTGGAATTGGTGTAGCAAAAGTGTGCCCTTCTATTCAATCAACACACACCGCAGGTGATGAATTGGCAGCATATGGTTTCTCCTTCCACTCCAAAAGAATGAACTTTGATATCACAGGAGAAGCACAGAAGAAGGCTACCAAGGAGTACAGGCATAAAGATGACCTAGAGGACTATTGGGCCAACATCAAGGATGATCTTGAAGCCAGAAAGAAGAGGTATTCTAGGCTCCCTATGGATGTAATCAGACAGTACAATGTCAAGTTGATCCCAGACCAACTGGAGGATGATGGAAACCTAGTACAGGATCATGCCTATGAAGCTGTGAAGGATAGGTCAATCGGGGAAATCAACTGGAATGAAGATGAGGTCACAGAGTTGGAGGACCTAATGGTCCCCGTTATGAAATTTACCTCTTCTTGGTTAAAGTATAAGGTTTGGGAGCTAGAAAGTGAGAAGGTAACCTGTACCTTCAATTTGATGGGAAACCTCAACCCAATGTCTACTTCAGAAGAATCTGGGGATGATGACCCCAAAGGGAAAACCAAAAGGAGCTCACCTTTCAAGATAAAAAAAAGAGGTCCTAAGGAAAGTGTGCCTGAACCAAAAATGAAGCCTAAAGGGAAGAAAAGAAGTCGGGCTTTGAAGATAGCCAAGTCCTGTAATGAGGAAGGGTTGGAAAAGGCAGAAGAGGATGATGTTCCTCCACCACCAAAGAAGACACGAATAACCAGGGCTTCAAAGAAGAAGGCTCAGTATACCTCAAAAGATGAGCCTCCAATCGTTGATGTGGAGAGTTCAGGAGAGAAGAATAAAGTTTATATGAGGAGATCAAGGACACCCTCTCCAAAGGACACTGCACAAAATATAGATCCTCCGCCAAAATCACCATTCACGAAGCCACCTAAGGTTGCTTCTCCTCCACCAAGCATGCCTGGGTAGGAGATTGAGGAACATGAGACTAGCGAAGAAGTAGAGCCATTCAAGGAAGGGACACTCTTTGGTGAGGCAGTTGGGCTTGAGGCCAAAGAGGTAGAAAAGCATCCTTCTCCTCTAGTGATGTATGAAGATTCTCCAGAAAATGGCATAGGAGGCATATTTCCTGAGCAAGAGGAGGGCATCCCTATTAGAACCCCATCACCGGTGCAAGAGGTGGAGCTTGAAGAAGGTGATCAAGGTGAGTAGCTCCCTGAAAAGGAGCAAGATAAAACAACTGAAAAGGAAGAAGGGAAAACAACAGAACAACAGGAAGAAGCAAGGACAGAGGAAATTCGGTTAGAACCTGTAGCCCCGGACTAGCTTGAAAAAGAGATTGCAAGGAAGAAACAGGTAGCTGTCGAAGACACTCCCTTGGATTGGGATGAAATGGTGTCTAAAATTGGCAAAGGAAAGAAAAAGAAGGCAGCTAAGCTAGTTTCAAAGATGGAGAGAGATGAAGCGAATAACCGAGTTATCCACATTGCCACCCCTGCCGTGGATAAGACAAGAGAAGATGTCACTGGGGGAGATTACAATATACAAACTATTAACGTAGGACTGGCATCCATGGAGTAGGATATAGAGGAATATGAAGGGTCTAGTGCTGTGATCATCGGCAGATTAAGGAAGGAGATCCAGACCAAGCACGAGCTGAGGAAAGAAAATGAAAGACTTAGGAAATGCTTGGAGGAGGTAATGAAACCCTTGCAATCTCTCCACCCATCTTCTTCTGCCACTCCTGGATTTCTGCCCAAGGAAACTATCTCTGAGATTGAAAAGATGAAGACTTCGGCTCAAACTACAACAGATTGGTTGAAGGATGTGCAGGTAAAAGGAGATAGTGCAATCAAGGATATCCTATCGGTTGGGAAGGATGCAATCCAAGCCAAGGAATTATTGGAGCATGTGTTGTCTCAGGATAAGGAGGACATTGACCTTCTATTATAGAAATCCAAAGTCATTATGGGACATGGTAAGAATCAATTGGCTACGGATGGAATCCTTCCTTCCTCCAGATTAAATGAACCCTGGGAATGGTTTGAGGCTCTGCAGATTCGGCATAAGGCCATGAAAAAGATCCAAAAGTGAAAGAAGCAAATAGATGGTGATCTTACTGGGGTGTATGAGGGCTGCATTGCATTCTTTGAGGTTATGACTGGTAGGAGAAAGATTGCTCCCAAATACCTAAGTCTGGAGCAACTCAAGGAATGGTGGCATGAAGTTTATGCCCCAGATTCTGAGAGTGTTATAACTGGCCACCAGCTAGATGATGCGGCCACCTACTTGGCAGTGATGGATAAGTACCAGGCACATAAGGTTGATTGGAATAAGACTGTTGACCAGTCAAAAGAAGAGATTGATTCCATTCAATGCAGACTTAAGATCTTGCCTTTTCCACCTGTCACCGAATTAGATGGAGCATTTTTGAAGGTTCAAGGATCGCTGGTCCAGAATAAGGATAAAGGAGGCGGTATTTAATTCCATTTTGAGATTTGTGCTTCCCTATTATCATAGGGCATGCATTGGACCAGACTACATTGGGGATTGTGTCGAGGCTGCCTTGATGGTAGATGGCATTTAATGTGTGCCTTATTTTGAATTCCTAAGGCCAACTTGTTTTGGTAGTTGTTTTGTTTTGTAAATGTTTGGCGGCTGACATATCTTGTGAATTTCCTATAAAAGGAATTCTTGCCTCATTGTAAGGGGTTAGCTAGAAGATAATAGAGATAAGTAAGAGCATAAAGAGTTAGAGTGTTTGGTTAATTTCTTGAAGCAAGTATTGTAAACCAACAGTGGAATTGTTGCAACATTTTGGTGATATAATACAATTGAAGACATTGTGGTTTTCCTGGTGCAATCTCTTGTGTTATTTCATCTTGCATGGTTCCTGTTGTTTTATTTTTCAGATTGCTTAAAGATTTAGGGTTTAGTGTTCAAAATTAGATTAGTTATAGTTTGGTGAATGGTGTTTATGATTTCATATTTGGAATGTTTGTAGCAATCTCTGGTCTATACTCCTAGTAACTATCTGACTTTAGTAGGCTGGTGAAGTCAACCTGGACCATATATTTAAATGTGCTTAAGTTTGATTGTGGATGAATGTCTATGATTTGAAAATCTATATACCTTAGAAGATTGCACTGTTCTTGTGACATTGCATTGTGGGTTAAGCAAGAATTGGTTATTTGAGATTGGTCCATTTCAGATATCTGTCATTTGCATTACTCATTCTAGGAATTGTTTAGATTTCATCATATTCTTGCACCCTTATCTTTTGTTATTTCTTTATTATCTAGTTAGATTTAGGATTAGAGATCATTATATTGCAAAATCTGATAAATTGAAAGATACAGTTTGCTTGTAGTAAGGTCCCTTTGTGATTACCAGCATTTTCACATGTTATTTGAGTTGTTTATGCATTGTCATGACCTGACACCCGAGAGACCTTGGGGTGATTTTCAGTGATTTATTGTTGAAAATAACCTTTCAACAGAGATAGGATATTGTATTCTGTCTGAGTTGTTGTTGTGCAGGAAACACCATCAACATGGGGTTCAATTGGTTTAATCTTGATTAATGAATTGCTTTTACCACAAACACTCTCTTTATTAAGTTTCAAACCGAATGTCTATGTCTCAATTTCCTATCATCCCACAAGGTGTGTTATGTGGAAATCAAGGAATTTAAGGAAAAAGTTTCCTATTGTTGACTTTAGTATGCAAATTGAGATATAAATTCAAATGTTTAGAAACCTCTAAAGATAAAATCCCAAGGGCAAGCAATAACACATGAATTTCGTTAAAGATATCTGCCTCCTAAAGGGTTTAAAGTTTGATGATAATGTTGATTTTTTTTTTCCAATGTTTACGAACAAGCAAAGTGTTTTGATTCCAAGAACATGTACAATCCTATGGATACGAAAGACTGTATTTGTTGAGTCCCCACTTGGACAAGTCTAGCTACACTTATTTTTAGTGATTGGTTAGATGCTTGAACCCACTAGCTCCCCTCCATGACACTCACTTATATGGGGAAGCCAAGCATCAACACCCATGAAACTCCCATGGCATACTTTTCATTTCTACTAAAAATCGTAAAAGTGTGGGGCGGCTTCAGAATGACCGTTCTTGCACCAAAAAATAGATACAAATTTTGTCCTTTCTACAACAAGGGTTTTAATTTGGACTTTCTATTCATAGGAGTTGATCCATCCAGGTGAGAGACCATTGCTTCCATTCTCGTCAGAACCAATCATGTGATACTGGCCTTTGTTCCAATACCCACTTTTATATCCCGACTAGAAATACGCTTGGCTTTAGAGTGTTACCGGTTGAGTCATTCCCTTGGGTGAGTACTTTTTGCTGAAGGAAGGCCCTCTAAGATAAACAATAGCAATCAAACATATCCGTAACTCGATCGATCTTTGTTGAAAAAAAAAGAGAGAATACACGCAATATGTTTCACTCACACTCGCAAAATGTTTGTTCAATTTTAGTTCCAAAATGAAGTGTGGAAGCAATTACGCTACCCAACTTAAGATCACCAAAAGGCCTTTTGATTCTCAAAATCACCATGAGGTGTGAGAGAAGTGCATATGTCTTTTCAATGGTGTTAGTTTGAGTAAGCAATCACAAAACAAAGTAGCACATGTTCTTTTTAAGTCCACAAAGCAAAAGTGAATTCTTTTTATAGCACCAAATCAAATGTGGAATTTTCCTTGTTCAATTGTTAGCCTCAAATGAAATCTAGTGAGTTTGTCCTAAGGTTCGTTTTAACCCATTTGTAGCAAGAATTTGAAATGTTCTTTTTAGACCCAAATGAAATCTAGTATCTTAAAGAGCATTACAAGGAAAACAAATTTTCAAGAGATATTTATGGACTCTTTAAGAGTGTTAAACAACTCTAAAATGTTCAAAAACACTTGGTATCAAGAAGGAATGATGTCATTATGCCTCTTTTCTTCTTCAACTTTGACCAAGTAAACCTATAGGAGAACTAATCAAATTTTCCAAAATAGAGGTCAGAAGATCAGAGAACAATCCAAATGATCAAAATTTAAAAAATCACGTGTCATAAAACAAATTTTCACTTTTTACTTCCCTCCAGTGGTGGAACCTGTGAAGGCGTAAGATTTTAAAAATGTTAGTGGTGCTATATAGCGGTGCTTACTAGTCAGTGTCGCCTTGCAGCAAGGACATAGAGCATGAAGGTGTTGCTATTTTAGCCAACGGTGAAGTTTGAAGTTTGGAAAGATTCCATCGGGGGAAAATGACTCAGCGTCATCGTTTGAGATTTTGAATTATGGGTGGGAAACAAAGAGCGTTGGAGTTTGGAGTTTGTAGCGGTGCGATATATTGATGCTGGTCTGCTAGTGGTGGAGTTCCCTGTAGGTGCAAAAACAACAAAAAAACATGGAATTTGGTGAAAAAACATGATTAGAACTTCTAGTAAGCCCTCCTAGTGCCAAAATGTGAACCCCAATCGTATACTTGCATGAACACAACAAAAAAACACATTATTAGATCGAATGCAAGTGAGAATCAAGATTCCCCATGAAATCCATTTACAAAGCTCAAATAGGAAAGAAAATGAAGTAACTAAACCAAGAAAGCAATGAAATACTATTTAAGTATGCAAACTCTCAATCCCATGGGGGAATTAGTGCCAATTTGATGTGGAAATTTCCCCTCTCCCAACTCCTATGCAAGCTTTGATGAAGATTTGTGGATGATTAAAGCTCCTTGATGAAATTTTAGCATAACCTTGCTATGAAACTATGAAAATGTTGAACACTTGATATGAAATGGATAAAATTAGCTCTGAATGTCAAGAGAGTAACTTTTTTCTAAGTTGTGGATACAAAATACAAAGAGAAGTCTTCTATAAATAGAAGAACAAGATGAAAGAATGAGAAAAATGGATGAATGTGGGATCATTCAACATCCAATGGGAAAGTGCCACTTGTCAAGATGTGAATGGAGGAAGATTGAGCACATTTTTGGAGAATGTGCAAAGAGGGGGGAGATTCAAATTCAAAATATGGCTTGAAGGATGAGGTGAAAGGTGAAGTTAATGTCACATGGCTCAAGAAAAGGACTTGTAAGAGATGTTAAATGCCATGTTTGGAGGACAAGACCTTTTGAGGGGAGACTTCAAATTTGAGGAATATTCCATATTTGATGTCTTTTTTGAATGAAAATAGATGATTTATAAATCAATTAAATTCATTTTCATGTGCAAGTTGAAAAATATAGAGGATTTGATAGATTCAGAATAAGATTAATCAGGATTTGATCAATTTAAAGGAGATTAGCTGATTTGACCATTTGATTTAGATTTTTGGATTTAAATAAATCAAAATGAGAGGAATAATGATTTTGGACTTAATTAAATAAGATTTGATTTATTTAATTAATGAGGATGGTGTTAGCTTTAAATCAAATAAAGATTAATTTATTTAATTTAAATGAGATGACTTTAGAGATTAATTAAATAAAATGAATTATTTAATTAAAAGAGGGACTATAGGATTAATTAAACAAAGTGATTTATTTAATTAATAGGAGACGATGACTTAATTAGATTAAAAAAATGATTTATTTAATTAAGAGATGAAATGTGATGAATTTAATTAAATAAATATTATTTAATTAAATTACAAGTAGAGGAGATGATTCATGATGAACTAGTGTTAGTAAGATCAGGATCAAGTGTATAGGATCAATCGGTATATTTTCATTGTCTACACCACCTATAAGAATTCCTTTCACTTGTCCCTCAAACACGTACACCCCCTCACCATTTTCACTTCCATCTCATAACACAAGTAATGACCCTCTCGTAAATCAACTCTTCCAAACCATTTCATCTCTTCAAAAGCAAGTTTCCACCATCAACCAAAATCAAAATGCCCCACCTACATATTATGTCTAAAGTAGTCCATTGTACTTGGATATATTGCAAACACCTATGCCACAAGGTGTAGAGGTGCCTAGATTTGAGAAATATGGAGGAAAAGGAGATCCTTCTAACCATGTTAATGCTTATACAACCTTATGTAGTGACTTTTTCCTTGATGATAAACTTTTGGCTAAGTTTTTTCTTAGGTCCTTGAAAGATATTGCCTTGGAATGGTTCTCTTCTTTACCAAACAACTCAATTAGTTCATTCAACAAACTTTTTGAGGCATTTTTTAACCATTTCCAAATGCATATGACCCCTAAGATGACCTTGGCCGATTTGATGAGATGCAAAAAAGAAGAAGAAAAGATAAGTAACTTTATCTCACACTATAAATCGCTTTATTCCCAAATCAATGTCAAGGTCCCCAACCCTCACCTTCAAAAGATATTCATAGAAAATTTTCAAAGTCAGATTCAAGACAAGCTCACCATGATGAAATTACCACCCTCCATGATTATAAAAATTTGGTTAGTAGTCGAGATACAAAGTCCACTTCTAGCTGAACTGAGAAATCTGAGCCCGTAAACCAAAATAATTCCCAACCTTTTAGAAAATAGAATAAAGGGTTCCTTCAATTTAATCCCCCTCAACAAACAACTCAAAATTCCAACAACCAAGTAGCTGCTATTAAATTCACGATACCCTTTAGCTATGGGGACCCGAAAAGACAATTCACTCCCTTACCCAATACCCTTCATAACATAATGTCCCAACTTTTAGAACAAATGATTACCTTGCCTCTCATCAAAACACATGATCCTAATAAGCCTTTACCCCCGAGCTTTAGATCAAATGCTTATTTCCATTATCACCGACAAAATAAACATGACAGAACATTGCAAGCCTCTTAAACATCTTGTGCAATACCTCATTGATTTCGGTCATCTTTCTATTGGAGGTGTTAGTGATCAAGGAAATAAGTTTGTTGCCCCTCCTAGCCAAAAATTGTAAATTTTTACCAACCCCATGCCAAAACATACTCTTTTATTTTTCAAAGCCAACGAAACTATAGAGAATGATGTGATGAATATTGACACAGATGATGGGTGCTGCCAAGAAGTTAAGTCCACTTTTTGGCCAAAAAGTGGAAGTGTTTTCCCTGATTTTCAGAATTTGACACATTTAACCTTAAAATTTGAAGCACTTAGAGATGGAATCTTGAAAAACGTGACTGATCATAAAATGTAGTACTCGAAGTCTAGTTTCCAAATATGTAATTTATTTCAATACCCAGATACTACAATTTGATTTTCAATATGTGTTTCTAAAAACCATTGTTTAAAAGTCACTTTTTTTAACCATACCATGCACATGTATGTCATCCATATTTTGACCCAAATGATCATATTTTTCTAAATCCTTTTGGGAAAAGATTTGTAACTCACTAAAGCACGTTTTCGATATTTTTTTGTAATTTTTTATTGATTTCTTTTTTGTTAATTTTTTATTAGCCATATTTTTCATTTTGAAAAGTCGTCGTGTACATCATGCATAAGATGACCTAACCTTATCATTTTTTGATTTTTTTTTAAATTGAAAAGAATTTTCTGAAGTACGTTTTCGTGCAATTTGATTTACAAAAAAAACATTTTAATAAAAAGTTATTAAAATAGTAAAAAACCTTGATATTTCAAGTTTATGGACCAATTTCATTAGAAATTAATTGAAAAATAGAAAAAATAATCCAATTGTAATTTTTTTACATATTTAGAATCTACATTGTCTCATCTATAATGGGTTTTAATTTCATCAAAAAAATTTGCAAAAAACATCTTCAAACATATGCCCAAAGTCACTATTTTCTTGTGACATTGCCTGGACCTTCAACTTGCAAGTCAAACTAGGTACAAAGCTTAGGTTAGGGTCCCCAAGCCTTTTCCCAAACCAAAAAATAAAGCAAAAATTCAACCAAAAAATAAAATTTTAAAAAATGGGATCCTGTTTCATATATATATATATATTTTATGATTTTAAGAAATGGGATCCCGTTTTTTAAAAAGTAGGGCCTCGTTTTGAAATGGGATCCCATTTCTTAAAATCATAAAAAAAATTATTTTATGTTTTTTTGAAATGGGATCCCATTTTCAAAATGAGATCCCACTTTTTAAAAAATGGGATTGAACGTTTTGAAAACATGATCCCATTTCAAAAAAACTAAAAAATAATCCCACTTTTTATGAAACAGGATCTCGTTTTAGAAGAGGATCCCATTTTTAATTGTTTTTGGCTCGGGGTCCCGAACCTAAATGAGATCTAGTTTTGTTCAAGCCAATTTGGATTTTTTCTAAGGAAAAAATTTCCATGTTTCGTGGGCTCGTCTTCTTGCATTTACCCTCATGATGATTCTATTCAACATGATCCTATTGATAATGATCCTATGGATGACATGGTAGGGGTGATAGACATCATTCCTTGTAAGGGCCGAAATAAGAATCATCTTGACATTGCTTTCTCCTCTAAGCATATACTTAAACATGCACCTGATGGTCCTCTTTACATAGCTAGTCATATCTATGACAATCCCACTAATGGGATACTAATAGATCTCGCCTGTGGAGAGAATGTCATCACCAAGGATTTCTTACTTTTGCATGAGCTCTATCAAGACATATACGTTAAACCAAAAGTATGGATCAAGATGCACAATGGTTTTCTTTTCCCTATGATGGGATAGATCACTCTTCCCTTACAAATAGGACAGAAAACATTAGATGTCTCATTCTCCATTATCTCGTAGTCTGACCAATTTCATGTGAATTTGGGTTATCCATGGGTTCACTCCATGAAATTTGTCCCTTCGGTTGTGCATAAATGCTTAAAGTTTCCCTTTGAAAATGAAATCTTCACCATCCACCACAATGGCTTTAACCTTTTGTCATCCCATGGAAACTTCTCCTTAGACTTATTTTGGCCTGAGCCTATGGAACCTATAAAACCATGACAAGACTTTTTTTTCCTATCCTATCAAAAGTTCAAGGCAAAGAAAATAGTAGAATTATCCCTCTGAAACATGACTCCACCCACCACTGAGCCTACCATCCTTTATGAAACCATGATTGAACCTAAACAAATCCCAAATGACCAAAACCAATCTAAGATAGAACCTTCACCTAGATCCTACAAAAGACCAAGAGACAATGAAAACAACCCTGTCACACCTCCTAGAATAAAATAGGTTTACAAAGTCAAAGAGAAAGTGGTCAAACAACCTCATGTGGTTCCTTCTATTCCTCCCCTTAGGGAAGAAAAGAAACCTATGGTTGATCAAACCACTCCTACACAAATGCAACTTGAAAAAAAATTTAAAAGAAACAGAGGTGCTAAAGAGTGTAGGTGTAGACGTCGTGCCCTTACTCGTAAGTTTACATGAAGAATTAAACAAAGAAAATCAAAATCCAAAATTGACTGAAGCAATGCATGATGACTCTACCCCTTCCCCAAAACAAAACAATCCAATACAACAACCACAACAAGAGTTGAAGCCTTCTTTAGACATTGTCATTCAACCTCCTATTGTAATTAACTTGGATGATGATGACAAGGTTGCTAAAATTGATGAAGATGTGCATAATGAATTGAATGTTGGTGTAATTAATTAATTATTACACTAGCATAAGTTAACTTAGGTCTTGCATTTAATCATTTAGTCCTAGGTTGCAATCATTTAATAAATGGGATATTATTCCCTTCCTAGTTTGTAGGATAAGATTCCTTCTAGAACTTATCTCATCATTTAATGATCATCTCCATAGGGTTCACATTTTGTCACATGTTGTTAGATCAAGACACATGGCAACATCTCATGCATATTAGGGTCTACCTCTTGCCTATATAATCAGGCATCTTGTTCATTTATATCATATCATATCATATAAATATCATATCAATTATATTATCAATAGAATCTTTAATCAACATTCCATTGTTGCAACACTTCTCTTTGTGGTTGATTATCTTTCATGGCTAAAGTCCTGCATTGAAGATTCTGGAGCTTCAGGGGCTATGCAATCCATCATCTCAACATGGTATCAGAGCTAGTCCATTGAAACATCAACCCTAGATTCAGGAAGTTTGGAGTGCAAGATTCAAGCAGGCTTGGAGTTTTATGTTGCAAGCTAGTTGGCTCTACCCGGGAGCCAAGCTGATTTCTGGTGCAGATCAGGCTCTCTTCAACCTCTCCATTGCGTCCAGAAGGCCTCAAAACCAATAGATCGCCTATTCATTTATCAAAATCAGAGTAGATTCAACTGAGAGCCTTTGAGGTATAATCTAGGGTTTGCAATTTTTGTACAAATCCATACATGCTTGCAAAAAAAAATCATCCCTCTTTGTCCTCCATCAAGGAAATTTTTTTTTAGAAAAATCAAAAAAATTATTGGCTATTTTTTGGGCATTTTTTTATATAGTTCTCGGCAAAAATTCAAATTTTGCAGGGTTCAACCTGCCATTTAATTACTCTGTCCGCAAAATTATTTTTCCACAGGCTTAAGTTTTATTTCCATTGGCATTCAATATATCGGCATTTTTTTTTGGTGTTTTATTTTTTAATTTTTGAATATTGCAAATATTGCAATTCAAAAATTCTTGTCGGACTCTGCGGACACCGACCGTTCCACCATCAGCTGCTGTCACTGCTCGTGTCACCCGTGTCAGAGTCCATTCCCAGCTGTCGACGCCTCCGGAAATGCTCACCGACCAAGCCCCCGCTGACCACTCACGGTTCCATCACTGACCGTGGGCTATGCCGACCGACTGTCTGACGCCTTCGGCTCCGCCACCAACAAGCCACCGTTCCTGCCACCTTGCAGCCGATCTGAAGCCGCCATCTAGGTGGAGGATTTTTTTTGCCAATGCCCTAGCCCCACGGTCACATCAACGACTGGGGGCTTATTTTTTTCAGCCCCGGGTGGTTGATTTTTGCACCTTGTTAGCCAGTACAAATCAAACTGCAGTTTTTTTTCTGAGGGCCATATCTTCGTGCCATGATATCAAAAATTTGCAAAGGAGATATCGATGGAAAGAGAATTTAGAGCACTATCCAGTGGTGCCATCCATTTTGCAGTATTTTTTTGCTATTAAATTCAAAAGTCAACTGAAGTCAACCCTCCATTCTGGACTCAACAGTGCATATCTTCGCATCAGATTGTTGGATTTCAGAGATTCCAGTGGCATTCAAGAGATATTTCAGTGCATTTTTTCATCAGTCCAGTCACTTTCTTTGGTTTCAGCTCCAGGTATCTTTTTTTTGGTTTTTTGATTCTTGAGACATCCTAAAAATTGAAGAAGAATTTCTTGATCTTGAAGGCATATTTTCAGTTGCACATCATATTTGGAAGTCTTTCTTTTCTGTTGAAGGTCAGTGTCTTTGATTTTTGTGGAGAAATTTCGTTATGGGGCTTGCATATTATTCTCCTTTGGTTATGTTGCACAAGGGAAACTATCAGCAATGGTGAGATGGGATCTGCCACCATCTTTTGTCACTTGATCTATTGCCTCATCTGTATGGTATAGTTCCCTGCCCAAGTGAAGGTATTCATGAATTTGCTTGGAGTTGCAGTAGGTACACTGTTTTGGAAATCATTGAGATGCAAGTTGATTGCAATTTTTTGAGATCTATTGATCATTGTGATTGTCCTCACATTCTTTAGACTAAGCTTTGGGAACTATACGGAGATTCAAATACTCCACCATTCCCTAATGATCATGCTTCAGAATGTCATTATTCAGATCAAGTACCCCATGATGTTATTGTTGTGTAGGAAGTTGATTACCTTGATCTTTTCGAAGAGGTTGACAAGGTTCCTTTTAGTGCTTCTTCTTCATTAGAGACAGTTGGTATCCCTTCACATTCAGTGATTCCTTGTCCAGAATCATTGATTCAGGCTTCCACTATCATCATCCATCAGGACACATTTAGTTTTTTAGACTTGACATCACAAGATGGCTTTGTTTTAGGTATCATTGACTTGGCTACTTCTACAGGTTTGGAGGACATTCTTGAGGGGATATCACTCCTCTATTCAGATCACACCTTGGAGAGTTTTCTTGAGTATCCACATTCCTTTGTCTCAACCTTGATTGGGAATTCAGAGACCATCTTGGAGGCACTTGGTTTCTCTTCAGATATTTCATATCCGAGACTTCTTCCCTATTACTCCTTTGAGGATTTGAGGTTTCTTCAGCAACCACCATTGGATTTTCTTCTTCCTAGTGGGAGATTTGTGGTTTGGACACCTTCGTTGCTTCAGACTTCCTTCAGTGGTTTTGAGGACACTTCATTCAGTGGGGCACTCCAGTCTCCATCACATCCATCATATCCATTTTATCTCAGTCTTTGGATATTGTTCAGCATCAGTTTCTGCATCGACCTAGTTTGTCACTCTCTTCATTGATTGTGGCATCTTCATCTTCCGGCAAGGAGACATTTGAGAAAAGTTTAGCGACACTATCGTCATCCACATTCATATTTCCTTCCTTCAATTCCTGTCCGAAATGGGAAGCATCTTTGCACTTGCAGTTGGTTTTGTTTCTTCCGAAAGGGAGACAAGTTGTTTGTTGGCATTGGATCTTGTTTTGTCTTCAAACACTTCCCTTTCTCGCAGGTGATCTCATCTTCTTGGGGGGCTATTTAGTCTCTCTATTGTATTGATGTGATGGATGGTGTACTTGGCGGGTATTTGGGAGTCCTCCTTCCTTCCCATTCTCACTTTTTCATCTCCTTTTTGGAGAGGGGTTTTGTTCCTACTGGGTTTTCCCCTTTTCTCCAATTGTGGGAGATTCTTCTACATCTTCATGTACATGGGTACCTAACATGGCCTTGTAGCTGGGACCCATCATCATCATCTTGCATAATCATTGAATTTTCCTCCCTAAGTTGCACTTATGGGGGGTGTTGGTGTAATTAATTAATTATTACACTAGCATAAGTTAACTTAGGTCTTTCATTTAATCATTTAGTCCTAGGTTGCAATCATTTAATGAATGGGATATTATTCCCTTCCTAGTTTGTGGGATAAGATTCCTTCTAGAACTTATCTCATCATTTAATGATCATCTCCATAGGGTTCACATGTTGTCACATGTTGTTAGGTCAAGACACATGGCAACATCTCATGCATATTAGGGTTTACCTCTTGCCTATATAATTAGGCATCTTGTTCATTTATATCATATCATATCAATATCATATCAATCCTATTATCAATAGAATATTTAATCAACATTCCATTGTTGCAACACTTCTCTTTGTGGTTGATTATCTTTCATGGCTAAAGTCCTGCATTGAAGATTCCAGAGCTTTAGGGGTTGTGCAATCCATCATCTCAACATTGAATACATTGGTTTCCTCTTCCATGAGCTTAAACAATAATTCTCTTAAAAAGAGTGTTGAACTTGGTAATTATCCTAGTTCGGCACTTGCTATTGTCCCTTTGGCTAGTAATCCACCTTCGGTATACAATGAACATGATTGGGATGCAAATGACCTGCTTTAGGTTGACTTGCATGTGCCTTACTAGTCTTTTACATTTTTCTTTTCCTTTTGTGTAATTGCAAGTGCATAATGTGATCCTCCACCATGTTTTTTTTTATGCATCTCTCTCTCTTTGTGACATTCCTCTATTTGTGCCTTCATTCTTCTCTATGTCATACATCTTTTACTTTTGGCCTTTTATCTTTTTCCATTGTCTTTGTACCAAAGAAAAATGGATCTTGGACATTTTCATGGTCATTTAGGTCTTTTTCCTATAATTCTTGGCTTATTTTTCTCAGATTTAATGTTGCAATGTAACTTATGCATTCACATTAGGTCTTGAATATTCAAATTATGATGTCTTGTGAAGGTGTTGTGAAGTGTTGTAACACATTTCTACATTTTTCTACACTCTTCTCATTATAATTCATCTAAATATCATCTTTTTATCCCTTATCAAGTCCTATTTCAAAGTGTTGTAAAGTATTGTAACAAGATTTCACACTTTTCTAGGCTTGTCATCACTAAATACACCTTTCTTATGCTTTATTTGGCCCCTTTATGCACTTATAGGTTATAATTAAGTGTGTTTTTGAATACAAACTAGAAAAACAACATTGAAAGAGACTTAATTCCTGACACCCACTTGCAAGCCTAGAGTGGGACCCATTCGCCATGGGTGGCAAATGAGTCCCTCTTGGCTCAAAATTCAAAATAATTTCAAATTTCCTTCAAGATTTTATTCATTAAGACCTTATGTCAGCCTCTGATGTTGTATTTTCTGGTAATTAGGGCATAAGTGTGTATAAATAAGTGTTTTTCCATCCATTTTATCCCCCATTCATTCTAATTCATTCAAGCATTCATCCTTGTATTCAATCTCATTCATCCACTTAAGCATCATAGCATCATTCAATCAAGCAATTGTCAAGTATCTTGGAGCAACCATTGACATATATTCAGACTTCTACAACAAAGATTTGGTGAGTTTGGGACATTTTCATGTTGTTTATTCATCATTCCTTTCTTGTTTTCATTTCATTTCTTGATCAACGGTTTGATTACCAAAGTGGGATTTGACTAAGGAAAATCCCTATACTTTAACCCTTAACCATTTTCCCCCTCTTTGCATGTGTGTTTGTAGGTCTTGTAGGAATTTTTTTCAAAGAAATAGGTGTTGAAAAGTGGTCAACAATTCATCAAGGTGATTCAAGTCAATTAAACCCTAATTCAAGCTTGTAGACAACATTCAGCCCATTTTCTACAGATTTGGTTATGTCAACCCAACAAGGAGACAAGTTCAAATCTGGACCCACATAGTTGACTCCTGAATTTGTATATTTTTGGAGGAGGACTGATTCACCATCAGTGGCGAATGAGTCCCACTACTAGGCTAGAAATTTTTTTTCATCAGAATTCAGTTCCCAATAGTCAGAAACCCGTTTCGACAAAGTTTACTAGATGCAGGACTGATTCACCATCAGTGGTGAATTAGTCCCACTAGTCATCAACAGTGATTTCTATCAGATTCTAGAATCTTCCAACATCGACATTTCATCTCTAGGTGTATTTTGTTCAATCTCATTCATTTTTGTTTGCATTTTTTTAGGTTTCTAGTTCATTTCTGCATATTACACTATGTTTTCAAACACTCCATATTTCTTAGGTTTTGCATAAATAATCAATCAATTTTATCACTTTGCTACATCCAAATCATTTCATTTAGGCTTAATTACATCATACATACATTATTTTGAGTGAACCACCACAATTTTTGGGCCTATCTATCTTCTTTTAGGTGAAAAACCCCAAAAGTGCAAGAGAAGTACATAGAACCCCCTAAAAATTGTTGGTTCATTTTGGTGAACCTGCATATTGAACACATCATCTTTTTTATTTGCATTGCATTTACATCCTAGGAATTATAGCATTAGCTTTTGCATTAGCCTTTGCACTATTTTTGCATCCTAGGGTTTAGAAATTTGCATTAGTGAATATCTCATATAGATTTCATTTTTGCACTTCAAAACACTACAAAAACTAAAAAAAATTATCTGCATCTTCATTTTGCATCTGAAAGCATAAAAAACACTTTAAAATTTCTTTAAAAAAAAAAAAATTTCTCATCCCTCGACTCATTCACCACCCTAGTCAAATTAATCCAGTTGTACTTTTTGCACAACAATTTATGTCATTTTCACAATAATGTCTACATTTCTATTCTCTATTGTTTCTTTTCTATTTTAGTTTCTAGAATTTCTGATATTTGCATTTACATTCATTCCACCTCTTGTGGTATTTTTATGAGTGTTTGGTGCCCTATTGATAATTCTTTAGTGAGAAGAAGTTCCTAACTCATGGCATCCCATGATAACACACTCATTGTGGACCTTGGGTTGTCTTGAGCTCCTACTCCTAGTATGGACAATGGTGCATTAGGCATGGATACTATCACTATTACACCTTTACCTTCACAAACAATGCATGTTGACACACAAACCAATCAAATTCCACAAGAAAAAATAATTAGTATTCATGAGGATTTTGTACATTTGCAACAAGATTTATGTCTTGAAAACATTTCCACCATTGCCATACCTACCATAGACAACCTTCATCGCTTGATTGAAAGTGATAATAGCTTAAAATTTATGAAAATAATTGTTGAGATATACAATAAACATGTTCCTTCCCCTTCCCAACCAAAAAACACTATCATGAGCCAAGGAAGATATCACATTCCTCCTCCTTCAACCGTAGCATCCATACCCACCTATACCACTCCTCAAGTTACAACAACTATGCAACAGGTTAGTCATGTGACTCCTTTCACTATTCCAACTAGCATTCCTAGTTCTTTTGTGGCATCGAATGTTCCATCCTCCACCACCTTCACCCCTCTTAGTGTCCCCTTCACTTCCCCTAACATCACATACACCCTATCACCATTCTCTCTTCCACCTAATACCACTTACACTAACCCTCTCATTACACAATTCTTTAACACGGTTTCCTCCATGCAACAACAAATATCCACCTTTAACCAAAACCAAACCACACCACCCACATACTATGTATGTAGTAGCCCATTATCTTTAGAAATATTATGAACACCGATGCCACAAGGAATTGAGATGCCTAGGTTTGAGAAATATGAAGGTAAAGGAGAACCTACTAATCATTTCAATGCTTATACAACCTTGTGCAGTGATTTTGTCCTTGATGATAAACTGTTAGCTAAACTATTTCCTAGGACCTTAAAGGACACTACCTTGGAGTGGTTTTTAAACTTACCCAACCATTCAATTTGATCATTTAATGAACTTTTTGATGCCTTTATAAGTCATTTCCAAGTCCATATGACTCCTAAAAAGACGATGGCTGATTTAATGAGGTGTAAACAAAATGTGGATGAAAAAGTAACCAATTTCATTTCCTATTATCAGTCATTGTATGCTCAAGTAGATGTCAAGGTTCCTGATTCACATCTCCAAAAGATGTTTATTGAAAACTTGCAAACTCAAATTCAAGATAAGTTGACCATGATGAAATTCCCTTCTTTCATGCATTTATGCACATCCCTTGTGACTATCGCAACTCAGTTACTAGTCATGATTCAAAGTCCACTTATAGCCAGGATGAGAAGTCTGAACAAAGCAACCAAAACAACTCACAAAACTTTAGAAAACCAAACAAAGGCTTCTTAATATTCAATCCCCCTCCTCCACAACCAACTCAACCCATTCATAACCAAGTGGCTATTACTAAAGCATTTATCCCCTTTATCTATGGGGACCCAAAGGGAAAATTTACCCCTTTACCTGATACCGTCCATAACACAATGACTCAATTGCTACAACAACAGATGATCACTTTTCTTATAGTCAAACCCCTTGACCCTACCAAGCCTTTACCCCCACCTTTAAACCAAATTCTTATTGTCATTTTCATCACCAAAATGGACATGACACAAAACAATGCAAGTGTCTCAAACACCTAGTGCAAGACCTCATTGATTATGGTTGTCTATCCATTGTGGGTGTTAATGATCAAGGAAATAAGTCTGTTGCACCCCCCAATTAGAATTTGCAAATTTTCACCAACCCCATGCCTAAACACAATGTTTCCTTTATCAAATCCAGTCAAACTTCAAACATTGATGTGACAAATATTGATACAAATACTGAACAACATGATCTTACTCTAAATGTTACCCATGTTAATCCTATGGATGAACTTGTGGGTACGATAGACGTTATCCCTCATAAGGGCCCAACTAACAAATCTTTTGATATTACTTTTTCCTCTCACAATATACTTAAAAATCTTCCTGATGGTCCTCTTTGCATAGCCGACCACATCTATGATAAGCCCACCAATGGGATATTAATATATCCTGCCTGTGGTGAGAATGTGATCATGGAAGAATTTTTAGTCTTACATGATCTTTCTCAAGATGATTATGACAAACCAACATGGATTAAAACACATATTGGTTTTTCATTCCCTACGATTGGATCGATCATACTCCCATTACAAATAGGACCTAAAATGTTGGATGTAACATTCTCTATTATTCCACAATCAAATTAGTTTCATCTACGGCTAGGTCATCGTTGGCTTTGCTTGATGAAAGTTGTCCCTTTAGCCATTCACAAATGTTTGAAGTTTCCAATTGACAATGAGATATTTACTATACACCATAGTGGAATTAATTGATTGTCTTCTAAAGGTATTTTTCCTTAGAATCCTTTTGGCCTAAACCTATGGAACCCATCACCCCTTGCAAGGAGTTTTTTTTCATTCCCTCTCAAAAGTTCAAAGCCAAATGAATAGCTGAATTGTCTCTTCTCCACATGTCCCTGTCCACTTCCGCTACTCCTATCCTAGATGAGACCACACTTCAACCTGAATCCGAACCTGAAAAAACAATGCAACCTCACACACAACCAACAATAAACACTTCACCTTCATTGTCTAAATGTCCAAGAGATGATGAAACCAACCCCGTCATGCCTCCTAACCTTAAACAAGTTTATAAAGCCAAAGAGAAAGTGATTGAACCATCTCCTTTGGTTCCTTCTGTTCCTCCTCCTCGAGAAGAAAAGAAGCCTATGGTGGATCAACCCGCTCTTACACCTACATAACTTCATAATAGAATCAAACGGAACTATGATGCTAGAGAGCCTAGGTGTCATCATTGTCTCCTTGCTTGATAGTTACAAATAGAAGAAAATAAACCTCTACCTTTGACAGAAGAAATACCTAACCATCCTCCTCCTCTTGATCCATGACAAGATAATATGTTACAACCATCACAACAAAATGATCTGATACAACAACCACAATTCCTTATACATCCTTCATTGGAAATTAACATCCATCCTACTATCATGATTAATCTTGATGATGATGATGATGATGAGGAGATTTCTAAAATCAATGAAGAGGTGTATAACAATTTAAATTCTTTATTTTCCTCTTCCATGAGCATAAATGATAAATATCCTATACCAAGTGAGGAACTGGGTACTTCCCCTAGTTTGGCACTTGCAATTCTCCCTTTGGATAGTGAACCTCCCTCACAATACACTGAACATGATTGGGAGGCAGATGACTTGTTAGATGGTTGACTTGCATTTGTTAACCCTTTTAAATTTTCCTTTTCTTTTTCTTTTTCTTTTCTTTGATTTCATATGCATATCATGTTCCCCCATAATGGGTGTTTGATGTTCTCCTCTTTTTGTGCACTTCCTCTATTTGTACCTCCATTCTTCTATATGTCATACTTTATCCTTTATTTTTTTCTTTTTTTTTGTGTTTTCCTTTTAGGGATGACACAAAGTGTTCAGACGCCCTATGTTTCTTCCATGTTGACCCACATAGTCCCTTTTTCTTGTGTTTTCCTTTTGAGGATGATGCAAAGTGTTGAGATCACAATGTCTCTTCCATGTTGACCCAAAATGAATCTTTATTTTTCTTTTGTTTTCACTCTCTTTGTGTCATTCTTCTAGTTCTATGTATTTGGGGAATGATGACAGTTCTGAGCTCTTTCATAAAAACATTGCAGCAATGAACATACTAACCCAAAATCCATAGATCGCTTATTTGTTTGGTGTATTCCTTTTTGGAGGCAACTCCTCTTTCTTTTGTTCCTTTTTCCTTTACATGACGTAGGCTTACTAGGAAATGTATGACTTGGCATAGGGGCTTTCCAAGTTGGCTCTCATGTCCTGTTCCATTTTTGCATTTTTCATTTGCTACTTTAAAGTAATTGCTCACAAAACGGTGTGTAGCAATTCCTCTAAAGTAGGGGTATATATTGGCATTATTCATTTGCATTTTTGGTTCTTAGTGTAGCCGTGTTACTTTATAACATGCATTTGTCACTTTGTGGATGACAATGGGTGTAATGTCCTTCATAAGTGTGATCTATCTTAGCATATTGCATTCCTCTTAGTGGCCTGATGCGACGCATTGCATCCCCTAAGTTACGAATATTCTATTCTTTGATTGGTCCTCTCTTGGAGACATTGGACACAATGTTCCCTAAGTTATAGACCTCACATGAACTTAACAAGACTCATTTGAATATTTCTTTTACATTTTACATTGTTCATTCACATGGCCACCTTGCATAACACATCGTGCATGCTTGTGGTGTCATCCTGCTTGTTCATGAGTTCTAAGCATAAGAAGCTTTTCTTGTCTTATGAAGCATGAACCAACATTGTCCTTTGTGGCACCTTATTAAAGTTATTAGGAGGTATAACTTTGATATGGTTGAGCAGGAAGCCCATTTCGTGGTGTGAATTTCCCCATAGCCACCTAAGTATTTGTGAGTATATACCAACCGAGTGTATATTTCTTAACTTTTGGGATTTTTCATCTAGTGGACTGCCATGAGTTCCATCACCCTAGAGTGAGTATGCATTTTCTTTTTTTGGACAAACAACCTAGATCTGATTCACAACTAGCTCAACAAATGATCAAAGCTTGATCTGACTTTTCCCTTGTCATCTCCCTTCTTTCTCATGTGTGTTCCTTTTTCCTTATGTTCAATTTTCCATGGGATCTTCATCCTGGGGGCTTGATCATCCCTCTTGATCATTTTCATTCCATGTTGTTGGCATAAGTACATTTGGATCCTTCTCGATGTGCATGACTACTTTAGTGTGATTTTGAAGCAAGTTCATCATCTCACTAAAGTGGGGTCTAAATGTACCATACAAAAATGGATCTTGGACATTTTCATGGTCATTTAGGTCTTTTTCTTGTCATGCTTGGATTATTTTACTTATATTTAATGTTGCAATGTAACTTATGCATTCACATTAGGTCCTGAATGTTCAAATTATGATGTCTTGTGAAGGTGTTGTGAAGTGTTGTAACACATTTCTACACTTTTCTAGACTCTTCTCTTTATAATTCATCTAAATATCATTTTTTTATCCCTTATCAAGTCCTATTTCAAAGTGTTGTAAAGTCTTGTAACAAGATTTCATGTTTTTCTAGACTTGTCATCACTAAATACACCTTTCTTATGCTTTATTTGGCCCCTTTATGCACTTATAGGTCATAATTAATTATTTTTTTGAATACAAACCTAAAAAAAAACATTAAAAGCAATTTAATTCCTGACACCCACTTGCAAGCCTAGAGTGGTACCCATTCGCCAAGGGTGGCAAATGAGTCCCTCTTGGCTCAAATTTCAAAATAAATTCAAATTTCCTTTGGGTTTTTATTCATTAAGACCTTATGTCAACCTGTGATGTTTTATTTTCAAGTAATTAGGGCATAAGTGTGTATAAATAAGCATTTTTCAATCCATTTTATACCCCATTCATTCTAATTCATTCAAGCATTCATCTTTGCATTCAATCTCATTCATCCACTTAAGCAACATAACATCATTCAATCAAGCAATTGTCAAGTATCTTGGAGCAACCATTGACATATCTTCGGACTTCTACAACAAATATTTGGTGAGTTTGGGACATTTGCATGTTTATTCATCATTCCTTTTTTGTTTTCATTTCATTTCTTTATCAAGGGTTTGATTACCAAAGTGGTATTTGACCAAGGCAAATCCCTATACTCTAACCCTTAACCATTTTCCCCCTCTTTGCATGTGTTTTTGTAGGTCTTGTAGGTAGATTTGTCAAAGAAATAGGAGTTGAAAAGTGGTCAACAAGTCATCAAGGTGATTCAAGTCAATTAAACCCTAATTCATGCTTGGAGACAACATTCAACCCATTTTCTACAGATTTGGTTATGTCAACTTAACAAGGAGACAAGTTTAGATCTGGACCCATAGAGTTGACTCTTGAATTTGTAGATTTTTGGAGAAGGATTGATTCACAGTCAGTGGCGAATCCCACTACCGGGCTGGAAAAAAAGTTCATCAGAATTAAGTTCCAGATAGTTAGAAACTCATTTCGGCAAAGTTTACCGGAAGTAGGATTAATTCGCCATCGGTGGTGAATGAGTCCCACTGGTAATCAGCAGTGATTTCTGTCAGATTCCAAAATCTTCTAACATCAACATTTCATTTCCAGGTGCACTCTGTTCAATCTCATTCATTTTTGTTTGCATTTGTTTAGTTTTCTAGTTCATTTCTGCATATCACACTGTGTTTTCAAACACTTCATATTTCTTAGGTTTTGCATCTAGATCATTGCATTTAGGCTTAATTTTATCATACATACATTATTTTGAGTGAACCACCATAATTCTTGGGCCCATCTCTTGTTGAAATAATGGATGTTGAATCGTGCAATGAAGTTGCACACATTTCAAAGGATCTTGCCAAGAGAAGATCACCCACACTGAAAGTGTTGCAACTTAAGGGAATGCAAATGGAGATCACTATTGATCTAGAATATTAGATGAATAAAAATGTACAAATACCTTGAATATATAGGCATGAGAGAGATGCAAGATGCAATATGATGTTGCCATGTGTCATGATCTAACAACATGTGACATGTGAACCCTACCTAGGAAATGATAAAAGATTGAAATAAGTTCTAGAAGGAAAACTCATCTTCTAGAAGGAATCTTATCTCCTAAAAAAATGGAAATGGGAATTACCCCATCATTAATGATTTATCTAATAATGAAACCTAGGACTAAATTAATGCATGACCTAAGTTAACTTATGCTAGTGTAATAATTAATTAATTACACTAACACCCCCCATAAGTGCAACTTAGGGAGGAAATGCAATGATTATGCAAAGATGATGGGTCCTAGCTATTAGGCCATGTTAGGTACCCATTTACATGATGAAAATGAAGATGCAACTAATCTCCCACAACCAGAGAAAAAGGGGAAAACCTAGTGGGAACAAAACCCCTCTCCAAAAAGGAGATGAAATGCAAAGAAGTGAGAAAGGATGGGAAGGATGGAGGACTCCCAAATTCCCCCCAAGTACACCATCCATCACATGGATACAATACAATCAATGGCCCCCCCATAAGGAGGAAATAAGGAGACTATGTAGCCCCCCCACAACATATGATCACCTGCAAAAATGGTAAGTGTCTGAAGACAAAACAAGATCCAATGTCGACAAACAACTTGTCTCCCTTTTAGAAGAAACAAAACCAAGTGTAAGTGTAGGGATGCTTCCCATTCTGGATAGGAATTGAAGGAAGGTAGGATGAATATGGATGATGATTTCTTTAAAAATTGCTCAAATGTCTCCATGCTCGATGATGAAGATGCCACAATCAACTCGGGTACATGACCGATCAATGAAGAAAGTGACAAAACAGAATGATGCATAAACTAATGTTGAACAAGATCCAAAGACCATGATACAATCAATATGATGGAGACTATATTTCCCCCCCACAATGAAGTTTCCTCAAAACCATTGAAAGAATTCTGAAGCAACAAAGGTTTCCAAACAACATGTCTGTCGCTAGGAAGCAAATCCAATGGAAGATGCTGATGAAACTCCAAATCTTGAATGGAATGAGAGGGAAAAAGTCTCAAATATGAAATATTTGAAGAGAAATGAAGTGCCTCCAAGATAGTCTCTGGATCTCCAATCAAGGTTGAGGCAAAGGAATGTGGAGACTCAAGAAAAATCTCCAAAGTTAGATCTAAATAGAGGAGTGATGTCCCCTCAAGAATTTCCTCCAAACCTGTAGAAATAGCCAAGTTAACAATCCTTGAAACAAAGCCATCCAATGATGTCAAGTCTAGAAAACCGAATGTGTCTTGATGAATGATGATGGAAGCCTTAATCAATGACTTTGGACAAGGAATCATTGAATGTAGATGGATACCAATAGTATCTGATGGAGAAGAAGTACCTGAAGAAACCTTGTCAACCTCTTTAGAAGATTCAAGACAATCAACCTCCCACATAAAAATATCA
This sequence comes from Sequoia sempervirens, assembly GCA_007258455.2. Taxonomy (NCBI): domain Eukaryota; kingdom Viridiplantae; phylum Streptophyta; class Pinopsida; order Cupressales; family Cupressaceae; genus Sequoia; species Sequoia sempervirens. Next base: position 93,628,817 of record VDFB02179234.1, read on the forward strand.
TCATGGGGTATGTGATTTGAAGAACGATATTCTGAATCATGACCATTGGGGAATGGTTGCATATCTGAATCTCCATATATCTCCCAAAGCTTAGTCCAAAGGATGTGAGGAAAATCACAATGATCAAGAGTACTCAAAACATCACAATCAACTTGCATTCCAATGATCTCCAAGACAATATATCTGTTGCAACTCCAAGCAAGCTCATGAATACCTTCACTTGGATGGGGAACTATACCATTAAAATGTGGTATAAATCAAGTGATTGGATATGGTGTATGATCCCATCCTGCCATTGTTTATAGTTTCCCTTGTGCAACATAGTCAGAGAAGGATAATATGCAAGCCCCATAATGTACTATCAAAAATCTCCAAAAAACAAAGACAATGACCTTCAACAACAAAAAGAGACTTCCAAATATGATATACAACTAAACTGATGCTACCCAAGGAAAAAATAATTTTCCCAAGCTCCAGGATTTATGTAGAGCCAAGGTGGAGAAGACTCAAAACTGATCAAACCTCAATAAAACATCAACCCTTGAAACCACAATGATTCACGTTGAATCAACTGACATCAACATGTTTTAGACTCCAAAACTCAACAATTGGGCTTATCTTTTAGAGAAGGCCACCAAAAGACCAACTCAACTTCATTTAAGCATCCTTTTAGACCCCGGTACAATTCCCAAACCAATCACACAAGGTTTCTTTGTAGCATTATAGAGAAACATCAAACTGACCTACAAAAAGGCTACAAGAATTAGCCCTATTTTGCAAAAAAAGTACTCTTTAAATTTCTCCTAACCCCTCAATCTCTTGGAAAGTCCTTAAATATGTCTCAAAAAACCCAAATCCATTGGTCTTTGACAATTCCAAACTCACTAAGTCATCATTCTCCAAAACCCTCTATTTACTCACAAATACCTACGGTTTTCAATATTTCACCCTTCCAAGGCTTTCCAAGCCCAACCAAAACATCAAACTACTTTTTTAGGGTTTTCACAAAAATAATAAACATTCACTAGTCCTTTAGCCTCATTAGTTTTTAGAATCACTACTTTAGTTCATCCATTTCATGTTAAAAACCCACATTTCTAGCCTAGGGTAACATCACCTAGCCCTAAAGATTCCTTGCCATGATTCAATAAAGCATGAAACCTTAAAATTAACATGATACAGGCCTTTCCTCTAAATCATAGGTCACCACGGTAGGAGGAAAGGCTCCATTCTTAAATAAATTGAAACTCAGACCCTACTAGCCTATTACATGAAGAACAAGAGAAATGAAGGTTTCCTTTCAAAAATTTAATTAAAGGAGCCTCAAAATAGAAAGAAATGCATATTAATATATTTCACCACATTATTTTATGAATTTCAAATCATTGGAGGCTTGTACTGGGTCATACACAACAAGAAGAGATTAAAAACTTAGGAAAAAACTTGCAAATTCATAGTTGGGCGTTGAAACATAGCACAAATTCCTTAAAAGGAATTTCATTGAACCTCCATTTGGGCTCACAAGATGTCTTTATACATTTTAAAATCAATACAACCTTCCCTCAATGCCTATAACCACCCTCTAACTACTATTTAACCTTCATTTGTCTTAAAATTGCTAACATTGACAATTGTTTTGCTAAATAAGCACCATTGTGAAACTTTGTTGTCCAAGACACCTAACACCACTTAAACACCTTTATCTCATCCCTAATACAACTTCTAGACCCTTGTCTTTCACTTCCATTTTGAATAACTTTCCTTCAAAATTTACATGGAAAATTTGATAATTGTCTGAAATAAGAGTGCATTTTTGTACATTTGACCACCTAAATTCACAAATTCCTTAAATACATAAAATATTGGTCTATTTAGACCTTATTTCAATAAAACAATGACAAAGCATCTAAAAAATCTAAGACTCACCAAACACCTTAAGACAAATTGTCACCAAAGTGGACTTTGAAACATGGTTGTAGTTGCCCCTGCACCATACAACCCCCCTAAAGAAACTCATGTCCCATGAGTGGAGGCTGATACCAACCCCACCATCCACCATACATGATTCTTGGATCAATAATCTCCTTCCACTGTATTAGATCTTGCACTCCAAACTATCCTACACATGGAAGTGTGCTTACATTTACATAGGATTGTGTCTGCACATTCAAACATGAGGTCTGCTCTTTCTCCATTTTTGGTTTAGAATATGTTTGTCTTCTATCACCTGTACCTGCACACAAACAAGATTTAGTAGCCTCATGCATTGAATTTTACCTAAATCTCTTCCTTTCTTACAATCATCCTCACTACCCTATCCTCCCTGTCTTATCCTCACTATCCCTCCAACCTTTCTTAGCACTATTTTATTAGACCTTTGTATCATTGTATCTGCAGGTCTTGTCAAATTTTCAACCTTGTTCCCATTTATAGGACATTCTATGGTTCCTAACACAATACTTTCACACAAACTTTGTGGCATTACCTTTTTTTATATTGTATCAACCCTTATACCTACTGCCCCTGCATTCTCAGTATTAGAATTGTTCACAACATCATAAATTTTAATTTCTTTCACAACATTTATAGGTTTCTTGCTCCCACACATGATCACCTTAGCTTTACCCTTCACATCTTCTACCCAATGGGTCAAGAAAAACTTATGTTCATCCTTCATTATAGTGTACTAATTTCTTCTTCCATCATACATGGCACACCTATCATACTTCCAAGGTCTTCCTAGGAGTATATGGCAGCAGTCCATTGGAAGAATGTCACAAACAACACTATCTTTATAATCACCAATCTGGAAATATACAATATCCTTCTCATTTACTAAAAGATTGAGCATCACTTAACCAAGATAGCTTGCAAGGAAATTCATGAGGAATCCTTTCCAAATTTAACTTATTCACCATTTCACATGAAACCATATTTTCAATTGAACCAAAATCAACCACAACTTTATATACATTTCCCTTACTCTTGCAAGTGGTTTTGAATAGCATCTTCCTATGCAATGGCTCTACTTCTTTAGAATTCTTTAAAATTTTCTTGTGCAGCATCAAAGCTTCTCCAACCTCAGGGTCTGTAGGACATCTTGATGAACCAGTGCTCTCCTCTTCATTCTCTTGCACAAGTTGAACTCTTTTATCACCTTTACTTCCACTTGATGAAGAACCAATCTTCTCAAGACACTTGTAGGATGGATGGCCAAATTCATTGCAAGTGTAACATCTACCTGAAAACACATTAGAACTCCTACCTCCTCCAAATCTTCCTCTTGTGCCTCTCCATCCACCTTTAAAATCAGATTTCCCTTGTCCTTTCATGGAATCTTCTTGATTGTCATATTTTGGCTTTGAATTAGGCATAGATCATCTTTCTCTTGATGCATTACCTCTACCCCTAACTGCTTTGTCTTGTCTTCTCTTCATTTTCTCCTCCACCCGGATTTCCATTTGATAACATTCCTCTACATTCTGAGGGTTTGCCAAAACCAATTCATCTTGTATGTTTAAACTCAAACCACCCATATATCTTGCAAATTTCTCATCTTCATTCTCATGATGACTAGACCTTAAACTTAATTTATAAAATTACTTAGTATAAGACTTAATATCCATTTCCTTTTGTCTTAAGCTTTGCAATTTCTTAAACATTTGAACTTGATGATACTTGGGTAAAAATTTACCTTTGATTTTGGATACCATCTTGTCCCATGAGGTGATTTTATACTTTCCTTGCTCCCTCCTCTCTGATTGAAAGTAGTCCCACCATACTAAAGCATGGCCCTGCAACTTTGTCTTTGCAATCTTTACTCTTTGCTCCTCAGGAACCTCATCACATTCAAAATGGTTATCTAATGCAGCAATCCAATCAAGTAACTCTTCATCATTTAAAATTCCACCATATTTAGGAACATCAATCTTTACCTTAGGTTTATCATTCCTAACTGCCTTCACCAACTTTGCAATTCTTTGATCCTCTGGGTCAAGCTCTTCTTCCATATCTTCAAACTCGTCATCTTCCTCTTCATTTGACTCACTCTCTTCCACATACCTTCTTTTTTTTGTCTCCAAGGATATGATTCTTTCCTCCAACTCTTAAATTTCTCTAGCATGTCTATCTTTCATCTCCTTCATCTCTTTAGCCATATCTTTGTTCTTTGGAGGTATCCTTGAATACCAAACTCTTCACTTCTTCCTTGCTCTTCACATCCTACAAAATGAAAACAAATCTACTCGTTGATGCTCTAATACAACTATGATGCAAGGCCAAGGTGAAGAAGAATCAAAACTGATCAAACCTCAATAAAACATCAACCCTTGAAACCACAATCATTCACATTGAATCAACTGACTCTAACAGGTTTTAGACTCCAAAACTCAACAATTGGGCTTATCTTTTAGAGGACACCAAAAGACCAACTCAACTTCATTTAAAAATCCTTTCAGACCCCAATACAATTCCAAAACCAATCACACAAGGTTTCATTGCAACATTATAGAGAAACGTCAAGCTGAACTACAAAAAGGCTACAAGAATTAGCCCTATTTTGCAAACAAAGAATTTTTTAAACATCTCCTAACCCCTCAATCTCTTGGATAGTCCTTAAATATGTCTCAAAAAACCCAAATCCTTCGTTCTTTGACAATTCCAAACTCTCTAAGCCATCGTTCTCCAAAACCCTCTATTTACTCACAAATACCTATGGTTTTCAGTATTTCACCCTTCCAAGGCTTTCCAAGCCCAACCAAAACATAAAAATACTTTGTTAGCATATGCAAAGACATACTAAACATTGACTAGACCTTTAGCCTCATTAGTTTTCAGAATCACTACTTTAATTCCTCCATTTCATGTTAAAAACCCACATTTCTAGCCTAGGGTAACATCACCCAACCCTAAAGATGCCTTGTCATGATTCAATAAAGCATGAAACCTTAAAATTAACATGATGCAGGCCTTTCCTCCAAATCACAAGTCACCACAATAGGAGGAAAGGCTCCATTCTTAAATAAATTGAAACTCAGACCCTATTGGCCCGTTACGGGCAAAACAAGAGAAATGAAGATTTCCTTTCACAAATTTAATTGAAAGGAGCCTCAAAATAGAAAGAAATGCATGTTAAGATATGTCACCATAGTATTGTATGAATTTCAAATCATTGGAGGCATGTACTAGGCCATACACAGCAAGAAGAGATTAAAAACTCAAGAAAAAACTTGCAAATTCACAGTTGGGCATTGAAATAGAGCACAAATTCCTCAAAAGGAATTTCACTGAACCTCCATTCGGGCTTGAAAGATTTATTTATACATTTTAAAATCAAGAAAACCTTCCCTCAACACCTATAACCACCCTCTAACTACTAAAACCTTCATTTGTCTTAAAATTGCTAACATTGACAATTGTTTTGCTAAATAAGCACCATTATGCAACTGTGTTGTCCAAGACACCTAACACCACTTAAAAACCTTTATCTCATCCCTAATAAAAATTCTATACCCTTTTCTTGCACTTACATTTTGAATAACTTGCCTTCAAAGTTTACATGGAAAAATTGACAATTGTTTGAAACAAGAGTGCATTTTTGCACATTTGACCACCTAAACTCACAAATTCCTTAAATACATAAAAGATTGGTATATTTAGACCTTATTTCAATAAAAAAATGACAAATCATCTAAAAACTCTAAGAATCACCAAACACCTTAAGACAAATTGTCACCAAAGTGGACTTTGAAACATGGTTGTAGGTGCCCTTGCACCAAGGATATCCAAGTTATTGAACAAATGCACCAATTTAAAAAATATATAATGCAAGAGAACCTGGAGCTAAAACTGATAAAATTGAATGGATTGATGAAAAATCCTCTGAATTACCTTCCTAATGCTGTTGGAATCACCGAAATTTGACAATCTGATGAGAAGATATGAGTCGTTATGTCCAAACTAGGGTTTTTATTTCAGTTGACTGCAGATTTTTCTTCCAACAAAATTTTGAAAAATGGATGTCACCACTAGAAATTAGACCAAATCCTCTTTCCAACGGTATCTTGTTATCCAAATTTTGATATCGTGGGTGAAAGTTATGATAAAATGAAAAAAAGGCCTAGATGAGGCACTATGCAGGCTAAACAGGGGCAAAAATCTAGCCCCTAGGTGCTAGCACTTGGTCGCTGATGTGACCTTAGCATGGGCTAAGGAAAAAAAAGAGCACCCTTGGATAGGGTGGCAGCAGGGCTGAGAAATTTGGGCAGAGCTCCTTGGAAATGGTGGTGCCACTTGGATTTGGTGGGCCTCTTGGTCGCTAATGGGACCAAGGTCTTTGATGGGGCTTGTAGAGCACGGGCACCAGTGGGAATGAACGTTCGACGAAGACTCCAATGGAAAATGGGAGGCGACCTGGTGAAAAACAACTGACAATCCTATCGGTTGGCACATGGTGAAAGGAACGGCCAGAGAAGATTGGCGGGCATTGGAAAAAATAGCTGACAAATAGGCCGGTTTTCAGAGTACGGAAGCCAATCGTGACGTGACCGGATGATGGTGAGAGGACCCCAAGTGGCCGACGGACCTTTTCTGTAGACTTTTGAATGCGCAAAAAAACAACAAATATAAATATTTTTTAATATTGCTTAAAAAGAAATTAAAAAATCAAAGGGTATTTGATGTCGACGAACAAATAAATTGTATGTCGATACAAAAATATTAAGCCAACATATATAAACCCTCTTGAATACTGATAGTGATTTTAATATATGTCGATGATTTGCAAAAAAGCAAACCCCATATATATATACCTGTTAGCTCTCAAAAATGCAGGCAAGGATACCTCAAGAGGTTGCCAATCTCTTGGTATGTTTTAGGGTAAGAGAACAAGGTTTGAAATAATTAAACCTTCTACTCTTTAGGTTCTGCTAAACCTAGGCAGGTGTACCTATAACGGATGAAGCAGAATTAACCTATTATCTTCCTTCCTACAACAATTTATCCACAATGGCAATGGCATATGGAAGTGGACAAAATGGATCAAACTTGGAATAAATTGTATACTAAAATGAAGACTAAATCCTAATATGCTCAACTAACAGATGTAAAAAAATATGAATGAGACTGAATGATGTGAATGGTGAGACCAGTGCCTTATAGGGTATGCGGAGTCAAGAGAAATCTGAGATAAGTACTCTGTTCTGGCAAGAATTCAAGCTGTTCAGCATATGATTTGGTTTATAGCTTGTATAAACATGCAAGATTATAATTACCGAGTTCTTCTTAAATGATCCAATTGATATCTTCTAATTACTATGATCAACTTAGAGGATTTAATCTTTACTGGAAAGAACCAATTAATTGATCACACAGTTACAACAAATGTGTACTGACAAACTGGAGGTAAACTTGTTACACCAATTCAAACAATCAGAGAACATCACAATTGGAGACAACTTCGATAATATTTTCAATAAACACGACCAACAACTAATACCAGAAACAATTGCAACACATCAAAAGACTTCCATTAATATCTCCATGATTTTACATGTGCAACATAATCTCATTTTTTGTGGAACATTGTGTTCCTCTGAACTATCTCTATCCTACTATTTTACCTACTACTTCATTTACAATTGAGAGTGATTATTTATACATCAGTATCCGAAAAGGCACATCGTTTCATATTCCAATATCGAAAAACAGTTGCAATTAGGAATTTTCATGTTGGCCATAGTGCATAAGACTTCATCAATCATTCACTGTAACATCCCCGTGAGTATGCCGAAGGCAACAATATCGCTGATCATCCCTTTGGTCTTCTGTGCCTTTCCGTAACACATCCGAGTCGTGAAGACATCATATCGAAAACCCCTAAAACCCCATTTGTCTCCCGCGCATCGCTGTAGCATTTCGTTTGTCACAACGAAGCCATATAGTATTCTTTTATTCCCTTTCAGTTTCGTCTTCGCATTCGTTATAGCTCATCTGGGTCGGTGAGATATCACAGAGATTACAATACGTTTTGCCGATATGTACTTCTTGTGCCTTCCATTCGTCGAGACCCAAGGAGCCTCTCACCGAAATGCACCTTGTTCTAACTCACTATCGCTGTAACTTAATGGTGTCGGGAAGACCTTATAGAGAATCCACCTTGTTCCGTTGAAAGTTCCTTTATCTCCCGAGTCTCCAAGACAACAGTAAACTCCTGCTGACAAAGTCCCCCTGTGCTCCATCGGCGAGACCGGGCACCTCGCCAAGACATTTTAGTTTTCTTACCGACTGAAATAAGTCTTACTGATGAAGCCATTCATCGGCAAGACAATGAGCCTTCGAAGAGACTCATACCGATGCCAAAAGTTACACCGAACCCATTCCTTCATCTCATTCGCTGAGACTTATCCCAATGTGCTCTATCGGTGAAACACCCTGATTTCGTTGAAACTCTCGCCGAAGACCACCTCTCCATAGATCGCCAAGACATTTTGGTTTTCTTACTGACTGAGTCCACCTGTCGCTGATGACCCCCTTCACATCTTATCGGCAAGACACTACTCCGATATACTTTAGTCTCACCGATGTACATTCCTCATCGCCAGTTGGTAAGACAATGCTCAATCGCCAAGACCACCTGCCGAAAACCTTTAGCTTGGCTGAAACATTTCCACATGCGCCAGTCGGAGAGACAAAATGTTTTCGCTGTGACCTTACGCTGATACTCATCAATTTGGCTGAAATGAATACTTGTGCACAGTTGGTATGACATGTGGAGATCGCCGTGACATTATATCGATGCCTCAATCCTTTGCCGATAGAACCTTTGATACGCCTTTCGACAAGACATTCATATTTCGCTATGACCTTCACCCGAATATGACTCCTATGCCAATATGTGTCTTTCAAACAAGGGTCGGTGAAACATGACGTGTTCGGTGAAGCATTACACCGATGATCCTGACTCATGCCGATATGAACACTCCCGTCGCCGAGATGATGAAACTGTTATGCCGATAACTGCCAGTGAATGAAATTCAGTCGCCATGACATTAAAACATCTTGCCGATAGGCAACACAGACATTTTTCTAGCAGAAGACACAACATGGATCGGGGAGAGCCTAATGAACTCATGCCGATAGGCACCAGAATGCAAAAGATGCATGACTCAATGGATTCGATGGGAAACATGGGAAAAATATGAGCAAAATGATATGAAAATAAACCCCTACATTTATGAAAAGGATTCCAATGGAAACTTAAGGTTATGGAAAACATGTGAAAAAGCTCAAAAATTTATAGTTCCAATAGACCAATGGATAGGCCTAAGGTTTTTGCTCAAATAAGGTTTTGACCTTTTAGGCCTTTTTAGGAGTTTCTTTCCAATTTTTGCAAAGAATGCTCAATTGGAGTTACAAGCGGCTAAGGAGAGCCATAATTGAATTGGAGGCCCTATTTATGGAATTCCTCAGCATTAGTGTAGAGTTGGAAGCATTTGTATTATTTTGAAGTTTTGTGCATTGAAGGAAAAACAGTGTGGTTGTGTGCTAATTTTCTGATTTTTACTTGAAGTGCTGCTTTAATGGATTGAACAGGGCACTGTAGTTGGTGTAGGATGTAGTGTAATTAATCTTCAAGCTTTGTGTGTCATTAGATAGTTTCTTTATTCAATTTCAAGCTTAGTTTGTAAATAGTTTGGTTTCCATACTGTTGCTGGTCTGAACCAGACAGTTTTGTGAAAATGGAGTATTAGTTCACTTTCCCACCATACAAATTGTACGGCCCTTTGGGAACAGTGACTAGACTCCATGTATGTATATATGGTAGGATTTAGGGTTTGTGTGAGTGCAGGAGCTATTGGAAAAGTCTTGCCCTAGGCGAGCCAGGGAAGTGCCCGGCTAGGAAGACTTTAGTGCAGAGCACTTAACTTGCAGGGGTGACAAATTCTTGACAAAATTCCTTTTGGAGAAGGCAGGTATGAGTCTTGCCAAGACCTAGTAAGCAGGAAGAAGCTCCATCAATTCATCTGGTGAGGAAAGAACTTAACAGTTTGCGGAGAGGTCAGGAAATGGCTTAAAACCCTAAGTAATGCTCATTTTCAAGTTGAGCCTTTGTACGGACAGCTAAGACCCAAGACCCCATAAATCTTTGAGAGGAGGGCATATGAATTAGGAATCCCAAGAAAATATTGGGTGTTCTTTGGAAATATTTGGAGAACTAACCTGATTTCTCGGAGGAGACCTAATTGGGGCTCTTAGGGCTAGTAGCCTTTTTAGGCCTAATTGAGGGTTTGGTGAAAGCGACCAAGAAATGGAGTCAGATGGACCTTCAAGAACCATAGTAGGATGGATTGAAGTCTTTTGAAGTACCTCCACACCCCTGCAAAGTTAGATTCAATAAATTGGAGGTTTGTAGCCTTTAGGGTAGATTAAGGGCTAAGGTTAGAGTTGCAAGTTTGCACCAAGTTTGGACTTGGTAGGAGAAATTTATGTTGGTAGTTGAGGTTGGCAAGGCAAGACTAGGGAATCCCAAGTAAGGAAAGGTCCTATAGGTTGTAGTGGTGGAGTGAAACACCTTAGAGGTCTTCCAAGCAAGACTTAGAGCATGAATCAGTGATTGATTCATCCAGCCTCCCTATCGAAGAGGGTCTTGGTGCTGGAGTGTTGAATCTTTGACTAGTCAAGGACATAGATAGACTAGAGCAATAGGGGTAACATGCAAATTGAGATCTTGATTTAGAAAATGATTTTGACATACCTACCATTAATGGGATTGAAAATCAGTTACAGTGTCTAGAATCTTTTTTCCTGGCAGTATATGCAATGACATATTTGTGTGGTGAATGAATCAAAACAATTTGAACAAAAAATAGCTTAAAAATTAAGTCGAAACTAGCTTATTAATTCTAAAAATATTGAAATAGCTCACCAAATCCCAAAATGTCTACTTACCTTCAAAACAAATCATGATTCTTTGCTTTCTTAATTTTTTCACTCATTTTGTCAATTTCCTAATTTTCTTCGTGAGTTTTACAATATTCCCATTAAGTTCTTTTGAACCCTTCTGGTTTTTGTCCTTGTTATATTTTTAGTAACATTAGTTTATACAACAACTAATATTGCAATCTAAATGTCTAGCCTTGGTAATTTTTTTGGCTTCTCTAACTATTGCAAGTTACATCCTCAAACACTATTCCAACCTTCTCATTTGCACTAGAATTTTTCATAAGACATTTTTGGCTAATTAGGGGATGTGATCTTGAAAAATCATTCCTATTAAGGTTATTACCCCAATGTCTTTGTGAGATGTAGTCAGAATCCTCCATTTATATTATTTGTATTTATAGGTGAACTGGAAAGATTTTTGTCGTTTAGGATACTATGACTCTCTTGCTCAATTAGGGTTTTTCACGTAACAAAGAGAGATAGATCCTACACAAAATCTAGGTGGTTCACTCAAACTAATGCAAGTATAATGAAATTATGTCTAAATGCAACAAAATGATAAAATTGATTATTTATTTATGCAAAACCTAAGAAATATGAAGTGTTTAAAAACACAGTGTGATATGCAAAAATGAACTAAAAACATGCACAAATGAAAATAGAACTTAATGAGACTTAATGGAGTGCACCTAGAGATAGAATGTTGATGCTGGAAGGTTCTAGAATGTTTTAGAAATCATTATTGATGGCCATTGGAACTCATTCACCATAGATGGTGAATCAGTCCAAGTTCTGGGAAATTCTACTAAAACAGGTTTCGGGATGTCGGGAACTAAAATCCTCAGAAATCACCTTTTCCATCCTGGAAGTGGGACTTATTCACCACTGATGGCGAATCAGTCCACCTATAGAAATCTACAAATTCTAAAGTCAACTTTGTGGGTCCAGATCTACACTTGTCTTCTTCTCGGGTTGATGGAACTGAAACTGCAAAAAATGGGATGAATGGTGTCTCCAAGCTTGAATTAGGTATTTTTTTGAATTGAATAGCTTTGATGACTTGTTGAACACTTTTCAACACCTATCTCTTTGAAAAATATTCCTACAAGACCTACAAACACACATGCAAAGAGGGGGGAAATGGTTAAGGGTTAGAGTATAGGTATTTTCCTTGGTCAAATCCCACTTTGGTAATCAAACCCTTGATAATGAAATGAAATTAAATAAGAAAGGAATGATGAAAAAATAACATGCAAGTGTTACCAACTCACCAAACCCTTGTTGCTAAAGTCTGAAGATATGTCAATGGTTGCTCCAAGATGCTTGATAATTGCTTGATTGAATGATGAAAAATGCTTGAATGCTTGAGTGTATGAGATGATTAAGTGAATAAGATGAATGGGGGTTAAAATGGATAGAAAAACACTTATTTATACACACTTATGCCCTAATTTCCTGAAAATACAACATCATAGGCCAACCTAAGGTCTTAATGAATAAAAACCCAAAAGAAATTTGAATTTGTTTTGAATTTTGTGCCAAGAGGGACTCATTCACCACCCATGGCAAATGGGTCCCACTCAAGGCATGTAAGTGGGTTTCAGGAATTAAGTTGTCTTTAATGTTGTTTGTCGGGTTTGTATTCAAAAAGAAACTTAATTAAGGCCTATAAGTGCATAAAGGGGCCAAATAAAGATAAGAAAGGTGTATTTAGTGATGACAAGCCTAGAAAAGCATGAAATTTGTTACAAGACTTTACAACACTTTAAAATAAGACTTGGTAAGGGATAAAAAGGGGATATTTAGATTAATTATAATAAGAAGAGTCTAGAAAAGTGTAGAAATGTGTTACAACACTTCACAACACCTTCATAAGACATCATAAAGTCTTAATAATTTGAATATTCAAGACCTAATGTGAATGTATAAGTCACATTACATCATTAAATCTAAGCAGAATAAGCCAAGAATCACAAGAAAAAGACCTAAATGACCCTGAAAATGTCCAAAAATTCATTTTTCTACAGTACAATAGGGTAGCATTCTTAACTTGAAGAGGTCTACAAAATGGTGTATAGGAACATATTTTGAGAAACTTTTTTTCAATAAGATTGTATAGTTCACATTTCAAAAACAATCTGCATAAAGAAACTTAAACATGAAACTTAAAAAATATGCTCTGATGAGAGTCAATGTGTAAAAATTGTGATACCTCTTAGAGGAGATATTCTCCAGTACATTTTTGTCTTCAAGAACAATATTTCCAGCATCTAGAATCAGTTCTTTAAATTTCAAATGCATCTCAAGAGTTGTTTGATGCCCCTTTCACAATAGAATTCAAGCATAGCTCAATAAAATCATTTAATTTTTCCATCACATGCATTCTCCATCATATTATAAAACACCAACTTTGGAGATATGCCATGATAAGTTTAGTAAGGGACCTTCTTAGCAGGTGTGCATATATAACATTACATATACGTTTCAATTAGAAAATTGTCTAATAATAATATGTGTGATTATTGGTGCATATTACCCATGCTGCCAACTTTGATGGTAAAATAAGAAAAGCTTAGAGTAAAAATAAGTACTCATTAAAACTTGAGTGATCCGAACCAAAAGTGTCTTCAGGTGTGGATGGGAAGCTATCTACCACTGACTGAGACTGCTCCTCTTTTTTCGTCTAACCTAAGCACCACCCACTACATAATTCCATTGAAACAATGACCAACAATAAAATAAGTACCTCAAATACAAAGAGGAAACCTTTAAAATATTATCTTAAAAATATTATCTCAAAGTGGTATGTGTCACTATGTAATGTCCTCCAATATAGATAGACTAGAGCAAGAGTAATAATTGTATGCAATTGAGATCTTGATCTAGCAAATGTGTTTGACATACCTGTCATCAATGGGATTCACAGTCAGCTACAGTGTCTGCAATCTTTTTTTCATCTAGTCAACTTTTGTTAGGAAGAATATATAGTCAATATGAGATCAATGAGTTCACTATTCTTTACAAATTAAGGAAAAAGGAAATATTGATACAAAATGAAGGCTTTCCTAAAATGATGCCAGTTTATACCTACCTAAATAAAGCATGACTGGAATCCAATTACATTTGGAACAGTGTCAATTGTAACATTGTATTCTTGATTCTGGCATGTTTGAGAATGTAGTGGTATGCACCTTTGGCTCTTCCTATATCAAAAATCTTTTGGTACGAGTCTAGATTAAACACATGCAACTTAAAACGGTCACAGTTTGTGAATCAATGAGTTTTGCTCATTGCAATAAGGAAAGATCTAAAACATTGTAGAGGTGCATAGTAACATATGTGTTTGAGGATAATTATCCAAATTTATAGCAAAATCATTGGTGTTGATTTTTAGGAACAATATCCAAAGCTTCGATCTACGTGAGTAGAGCAATGGAAAAATAAGTGATGTAGTTATAAGCATGATGACAACTCATTAGCAAAGAAGGCATTATGAATTTATTATGTCATACCTGATTTGGTGCGTCAGATTTTTTTTCACATGTACCTTGAGTTGTCAAGATGCATGAAGAGATCAGTAAATGATTTGAAAAAAAGGCATGTTTATATTTTATGTGGTCAAATAAAATGATTACTAGTTGTGTGTTAATTGATCATCTCCATGAAGCTAGACATTTTTTCTGTGAATAATTTCAGTAGTTTGTGTTCGGGAATAGAGTCAATGCTAAATAGCTTTAATTTGGCTTGGTCTTTAATATTTTGAGAATTGAAAGAAAAATTCAAATGACAAATGCAAAGTCAGAACTGTCCTTTACCATCTATACCATTGTTAGTACTTTGCATACAATTTTGCAGTAGGCTCACAATTTGTTTGACAAAATTAAGCATGTTTTGACTACAACTGAAAGTGAAGAGATATTGCAAAGAATTTTTTCCAATATATATCTAGTATAGTGAAGTTGACAATAGAAATTTTTATGTTGTGTATCCAGAGGTGGTCCAATAAATTGCTTGCATGTGTTGTTGGCTTGTCAACAAGTAATGTCAGATTGTGTTGTTGCATAAATTCAAGGAGTGCTTGTGTTTTTGTAGATTATATAACATGTCAATGTTGAAGTCCCCAACAACAATCAATTTGGAGTAAGGTGGAAATGAACTAAGAATGTTTTCTATTAGATTTGAATAGATCATGAATGTGTGTGTTCGGTGTCAAATACAAATTTGTGATGCATAGAGCGGTGCCTAGATGCAACAAGTCAATGGTTATTGATTCTAGATACTTTGTTGCAAATGTCTGGATGATTTGCATTGAAATTGTTTTCTTGCAACATGTTAGTAGACCATGAATACTGAATGCAGTATAGCAATTGGATGTTTTGTTAAGGAAATTGACATGATCAAGGGAATTGTGTTTCATTTCTTGGAAACAAAGGACAGTTTCCTACAAGTCATGGTTGTGCGCTATTTCTTGCACATGCAATGTATTCAAAGAGTATATGTTGAAATGACTTGGAGAGAAAAATGCAATACTGTATTGTAGTTTCCATTGTGCCAAGTTCATGAGGCATTGCATTTCATTATTTTCTTTTTCTGAAACTTTGAAATTTTGTTGTTGCAATTTATGCATGAGGTACAATGACTCAATGTTTCTTACATGTGATAGAGTAGTGTAAACAAGACCATGTTGATAGACTTTACAGGGGTCAAAAGCAAGTGCATCCATTGTGAGACCTTGTGCTCTATGAATAGCTCATGCACATGCAAGTTGCAAGAGGAATTGTCCTCGAGTAACTAGTTTTGTAGCTATTTTGAATTTTCTAATGGTCCTCTTGTTATGGGTGTCCATGAAGGAAAAATACAATATGTGTATAGACTTTGCATTCTTTGTCGACACAATTTTCCAACAATGGGGTCATTGAATTAAATCCAAACAATGTCAGACTCTTTGTTAGTTGTATACATTTTAAAATTTTCATCTGTACCATTGACAAGTCCATCTTCTATATCAAGGTTGTCAACAATCAATTCAACCAAAATGTCTTGTTTGAGAAAAATTGTGGTAGGAAAGGATTTGTCAGGTTAAAATTGGATGCTATCAATGGATGTATCTTTTTTATCCACTGCTTCTAGGATGTAAAGCTTTGTGGGTAAGCAGTCTAGCATTTTTTTGTTGTGCTCATCAACTGTAGAATTTCTATGAAACAAGTATGGGAATTGTGGATCATTGGGAGGTGTCTTATAGCACATTGTATTCAAATAGCTAATGTCTTGATTAGTTTGTTTAGTATTCCTAGCACGATTAAGTATGGAAATGAAATGTTGATTTGTTTGTCTAATTACGTTGTGCAATTCAAAGCACTTCACATTGTCAATCCAAAAGGTGTATGGAATTTTCTCTTTATCTATTGTTGGTTCTTTGAATATCCAAGCATCGCATATAGGTTGGGCTTGGTAGAAGTCTCTACAAAATATGATATCTATATTGCCAAATGGTTTTCTTGGTGTGTGTTTGATTTGACGAAGTCTTCTGTCAATGTTGTAAATAATTTTGGAGCCAATCAATGAGATTTCATCAATAAGAATAATTTGGAATTGATCAAATTTCTTGCTTAAGATTTCAACTATTTTTGAATCTAGGGGTAACATTTTTGAAGAATTGCATGGTATATGGAAGATTGAATGTGCAATGGTGCCACCTGCATTGAATGCAGCTTTTCTTGTTGAAGCAACAATAATGCCTTTAGGCTTGAGTTGGTCACTGTCTAGGTGCTTATCCTAGAATCAGATCATTGCTTCAAAAATGGCTTTAGTTGTGAAGGTTTTGACTATGTCAGCTCCACTTGTCAAGAATAAGTACAAAGGTTTTTTGGGCATTAGTCATTTTTTCTTTAGTGCATCCTTTAGTATTGATTGTTGTTCTTTGTTCAATTGTCTTCATAAATTGAAGTATTCCTTGTTTCTTAGGAGGAATGGATACATGCTATTTCTGAAAATATTTTCTTGCAAATTGAATTTGTGAGCTTTATATTTTTCATATGGTTTAGGTCGCTCATGATGTCATATTTTTCTATGCCATTTTGCAGTTTGATTTTATCAATTTCATTTGCAATGTCTATTGTTGGGCGGATATCGTTATCGGCTTTTATTGTAGCTTCATCAATGTCACCCCATGTAGGAGCAATTTGTGCAGCGAACATTTTTTTGATTTTTACAATTTGTGTTTTTTTTGCATTGAATATTGCACTCCATGTTTCATATCTAGATACCAAGGTTTGCTCACTAGTTTTGAAAGGTACATATAACATAAGTTTCTCTCTACAATAATTCTCAGGGTCAATGTGTGGATTGTACCTTACAGAGCAAATGATCTGTGGAGTTTCTCTTTTCTAGAGCTTTGTAAAGTTCCCTGAGTAGAAGGCGATGTATTCAGCTAGTGACAAGTTGTCAAGAGATTTTGGTCATTGTGTGTATTTTTCTATTGCAGATGCACACATGATATTTTCAGAATCATCTTGTTCTTTTTTCAATAGATTAGGGATTTTTAACATGAAGACTCTACTTTCTAATGGTGCAATATTGATGAAAACCATTTTCCTTGAGCATCTACGCAATGACAATGAGAGAACAATGTGAGCAGCTTGATGACTAGACATTTGTTGGTAGTTTAGCAATGCATTGCCAAGTTTCCATACAAACTGTATCTTCCCATCATAAGCATGTGTGCATTGTTGCCACATTTTCTGAAATGCAAGAGGTAATGTTTTATCTTGTTTTGTCATATATGAACTACAATGAGATGCAACAACATATGCGTATAAAATAAATTGTGTGTATGTATTTGCATACCATAGGCTTGGCACTTTCTTTGCAAAGGAATTTATCCAAATATCAGCTAGCTCTCTTTTTAGCATGAAAATTTTGTGTGTCAATGTTGATCAAAGTATTGCAATGTAATCGGTTTCATTCATTCCCAATTTGTCCAAGAAAATTTGAAATGAAAGCTCTTTTGTGCAGTGTTTGTGGGGAATAGGATGTCATTTAATTGCAATCCTAAACATTATTTCATGTATCTCCTAAAGTCCTTGGAAAGTGTTCCCCAACACTAGGATTAGAAAGAGATTAAATTTGAATGAAATGAACATGCAAATTGACATTTGTAATTAATCCTAAATGATACAAACATGTGGGGATGCCCAAGAAGAGATCCTACAAAATAGGGCATGGGCACCCACATGGAAGTGAAACTCACTTTGAGTTAAGTTAATT
>VDFB02179234.1:93647123-93705053 GCA_007258455.2 Sequoia sempervirens
ACAAACAAGATTTAGTAGCCTCATGCATTGAATTTTACCTAAATCTCTTCCTTTCTTACAATCATCCTCACTACCCTATCCTCCCTGTCTTATCCTCACTATCCCTCCAACCTTTCTTAGCACTATTTTATTAGACCTTTGTATCATTGTATCTGCAGGTCTTGTCAAATTTTCAACCTTGTTCCCATTTATAGGACATTCTATGGTTCCTAACACAATACTTTCACACAAACTTTGTGGCATTACCTTTTTTTATATTGTATCAACCCTTATACCTACTGCCCCTGCATTCTCAGTATTAGAATTGTTCACAACATCATAAATTTTAATTTCTTTCACAACATTTATAGGTTTCTTGCTCCCACACATGATCACCTTAGCTTTACCCTTCACATCTTCTACCCAATGGGTCAAGAAAAACTTATGTTCATCCTTCATTATAGTGTACTAATTTCTTCTTCCATCATACATGGCACACCTATCATACTTCCAAGGTCTTCCTAGGAGTATATGGCAGCAGTCCATTGGAAGAATGTCACAAACAACACTATCTTTATAATCACCAATCTGGAAATATACAATATCCTTCTCATTTACTAAAAGATTGAGCATCACTTAACCAAGATAGCTTGCAAGGAAATTCATGAGGAATCCTTTCCAAATTTAACTTATTCACCATTTCACATGAAACCATATTTTCAATTGAACCAAAATCAACCACAACTTTATATACATTTCCCTTACTCTTGCAAGTGGTTTTGAATAGCATCTTCCTATGCAATGGCTCTACTTCTTTAGAATTCTTTAAAATTTTCTTGTGCAGCATCAAAGCTTCTCCAACCTCAGGGTCTGTAGGACATCTTGATGAACCAGTGCTCTCCTCTTCATTCTCTTGCACAAGTTGAACTCTTTTATCACCTTTACTTCCACTTGATGAAGAACCAATCTTCTCAAGACACTTGTAGGATGGATGGCCAAATTCATTGCAAGTGTAACATCTACCTGAAAACACATTAGAACTCCTACCTCCTCCAAATCTTCCTCTTGTGCCTCTCCATCCACCTTTAAAATCAGATTTCCCTTGTCCTTTCATGGAATCTTCTTGATTGTCATATTTTGGCTTTGAATTAGGCATAGATCATCTTTCTCTTGATGCATTACCTCTACCCCTAACTGCTTTGTCTTGTCTTCTCTTCATTTTCTCCTCCACCCGGATTTCCATTTGATAACATTCCTCTACATTCTGAGGGTTTGCCAAAACCAATTCATCTTGTATGTTTAAACTCAAACCACCCATATATCTTGCAAATTTCTCATCTTCATTCTCATGATGACTAGACCTTAAACTTAATTTATAAAATTACTTAGTATAAGACTTAATATCCATTTCCTTTTGTCTTAAGCTTTGCAATTTCTTAAACATTTGAACTTGATGATACTTGGGTAAAAATTTACCTTTGATTTTGGATACCATCTTGTCCCATGAGGTGATTTTATACTTTCCTTGCTCCCTCCTCTCTGATTGAAAGTAGTCCCACCATACTAAAGCATGGCCCTGCAACTTTGTCTTTGCAATCTTTACTCTTTGCTCCTCAGGAACCTCATCACATTCAAAATGGTTATCTAATGCAGCAATCCAATCAAGTAACTCTTCATCATTTAAAATTCCACCATATTTAGGAACATCAATCTTTACCTTAGGTTTATCATTCCTAACTGCCTTCACCAACTTTGCAATTCTTTGATCCTCTGGGTCAAGCTCTTCTTCCATATCTTCAAACTCGTCATCTTCCTCTTCATTTGACTCACTCTCTTCCACATACCTTCTTTTTTTTGTCTCCAAGGATATGATTCTTTCCTCCAACTCTTAAATTTCTCTAGCATGTCTATCTTTCATCTCCTTCATCTCTTTAGCCATATCTTTGTTCTTTGGAGGTATCCTTGAATACCAAACTCTTCACTTCTTCCTTGCTCTTCACATCCTACAAAATGAAAACAAATCTACTCGTTGATGCTCTAATACAACTATGATGCAAGGCCAAGGTGAAGAAGAATCAAAACTGATCAAACCTCAATAAAACATCAACCCTTGAAACCACAATCATTCACATTGAATCAACTGACTCTAACAGGTTTTAGACTCCAAAACTCAACAATTGGGCTTATCTTTTAGAGGACACCAAAAGACCAACTCAACTTCATTTAAAAATCCTTTCAGACCCCAATACAATTCCAAAACCAATCACACAAGGTTTCATTGCAACATTATAGAGAAACGTCAAGCTGAACTACAAAAAGGCTACAAGAATTAGCCCTATTTTGCAAACAAAGAATTTTTTAAACATCTCCTAACCCCTCAATCTCTTGGATAGTCCTTAAATATGTCTCAAAAAACCCAAATCCTTCGTTCTTTGACAATTCCAAACTCTCTAAGCCATCGTTCTCCAAAACCCTCTATTTACTCACAAATACCTATGGTTTTCAGTATTTCACCCTTCCAAGGCTTTCCAAGCCCAACCAAAACATAAAAATACTTTGTTAGCATATGCAAAGACATACTAAACATTGACTAGACCTTTAGCCTCATTAGTTTTCAGAATCACTACTTTAATTCCTCCATTTCATGTTAAAAACCCACATTTCTAGCCTAGGGTAACATCACCCAACCCTAAAGATGCCTTGTCATGATTCAATAAAGCATGAAACCTTAAAATTAACATGATGCAGGCCTTTCCTCCAAATCACAAGTCACCACAATAGGAGGAAAGGCTCCATTCTTAAATAAATTGAAACTCAGACCCTATTGGCCCGTTACGGGCAAAACAAGAGAAATGAAGATTTCCTTTCACAAATTTAATTGAAAGGAGCCTCAAAATAGAAAGAAATGCATGTTAAGATATGTCACCATAGTATTGTATGAATTTCAAATCATTGGAGGCATGTACTAGGCCATACACAGCAAGAAGAGATTAAAAACTCAAGAAAAAACTTGCAAATTCACAGTTGGGCATTGAAATAGAGCACAAATTCCTCAAAAGGAATTTCACTGAACCTCCATTCGGGCTTGAAAGATTTATTTATACATTTTAAAATCAAGAAAACCTTCCCTCAACACCTATAACCACCCTCTAACTACTAAAACCTTCATTTGTCTTAAAATTGCTAACATTGACAATTGTTTTGCTAAATAAGCACCATTATGCAACTGTGTTGTCCAAGACACCTAACACCACTTAAAAACCTTTATCTCATCCCTAATAAAAATTCTATACCCTTTTCTTGCACTTACATTTTGAATAACTTGCCTTCAAAGTTTACATGGAAAAATTGACAATTGTTTGAAACAAGAGTGCATTTTTGCACATTTGACCACCTAAACTCACAAATTCCTTAAATACATAAAAGATTGGTATATTTAGACCTTATTTCAATAAAAAAATGACAAATCATCTAAAAACTCTAAGAATCACCAAACACCTTAAGACAAATTGTCACCAAAGTGGACTTTGAAACATGGTTGTAGGTGCCCTTGCACCAAGGATATCCAAGTTATTGAACAAATGCACCAATTTAAAAAATATATAATGCAAGAGAACCTGGAGCTAAAACTGATAAAATTGAATGGATTGATGAAAAATCCTCTGAATTACCTTCCTAATGCTGTTGGAATCACCGAAATTTGACAATCTGATGAGAAGATATGAGTCGTTATGTCCAAACTAGGGTTTTTATTTCAGTTGACTGCAGATTTTTCTTCCAACAAAATTTTGAAAAATGGATGTCACCACTAGAAATTAGACCAAATCCTCTTTCCAACGGTATCTTGTTATCCAAATTTTGATATCGTGGGTGAAAGTTATGATAAAATGAAAAAAAGGCCTAGATGAGGCACTATGCAGGCTAAACAGGGGCAAAAATCTAGCCCCTAGGTGCTAGCACTTGGTCGCTGATGTGACCTTAGCATGGGCTAAGGAAAAAAAAGAGCACCCTTGGATAGGGTGGCAGCAGGGCTGAGAAATTTGGGCAGAGCTCCTTGGAAATGGTGGTGCCACTTGGATTTGGTGGGCCTCTTGGTCGCTAATGGGACCAAGGTCTTTGATGGGGCTTGTAGAGCACGGGCACCAGTGGGAATGAACGTTCGACGAAGACTCCAATGGAAAATGGGAGGCGACCTGGTGAAAAACAACTGACAATCCTATCGGTTGGCACATGGTGAAAGGAACGGCCAGAGAAGATTGGCGGGCATTGGAAAAAATAGCTGACAAATAGGCCGGTTTTCAGAGTACGGAAGCCAATCGTGACGTGACCGGATGATGGTGAGAGGACCCCAAGTGGCCGACGGACCTTTTCTGTAGACTTTTGAATGCGCAAAAAAACAACAAATATAAATATTTTTTAATATTGCTTAAAAAGAAATTAAAAAATCAAAGGGTATTTGATGTCGACGAACAAATAAATTGTATGTCGATACAAAAATATTAAGCCAACATATATAAACCCTCTTGAATACTGATAGTGATTTTAATATATGTCGATGATTTGCAAAAAAGCAAACCCCATATATATATACCTGTTAGCTCTCAAAAATGCAGGCAAGGATACCTCAAGAGGTTGCCAATCTCTTGGTATGTTTTAGGGTAAGAGAACAAGGTTTGAAATAATTAAACCTTCTACTCTTTAGGTTCTGCTAAACCTAGGCAGGTGTACCTATAACGGATGAAGCAGAATTAACCTATTATCTTCCTTCCTACAACAATTTATCCACAATGGCATATGGAAGTGGACAAAATGAATCAAACTTGAAATAAATTGTATACTAAAATGAAGACTAAATCCTAATATGCTCAACTAACAGATGTAAAAAAAATATGAATGAGACTGAATGATGTGAATGGTGAGACCAGTGCCTTATAGGGTATGCGGAGTCAAGAGAAATATGAGATAAGTACTCTGTTCTGGCAAGAATTCAAGCTGTTCAGCATATGATTTGGTTTATAGCTTGTATAAACATGCAAGATTATAATTACCGAGTTCTTCTTAAATGATCCAATTGATATCTTCTAATTACTATGATCAACTTAGAGGATTTAATCTTTACTGGAAAGAACCAATTAATTGATCACACAGTTACAACAAATGTGTACTGACAAACTGGAGGTAAACTTGTTACACCAATTCAAACAATCAGAGAACATCACAATTGGAGACAACTTCGATAATATTTTCAATAAACACGACCAACAACTAATACCAGAAACAATTGCAACACATCAAAAGACTTCCATTAATATCTCCATGATTTTACATGTGCAACATAATCTCATTTTTTGTGGAACATTGTGTTCCTCTGAACTATATCTATTCTATCCTACTATTTTACCTACTACTTTATTTACAATTGAGAGTGATTATTTATACATCAGTATCCGAAAAGGCACATCGTTTCATATTCCAATATCGAAAAACAGTTGCAATTAGGAATTTTCATGTTGGCCATAGTGCATAAGACTTCATCAATCATTCACTGTAACATCCCCGTGAGTATGCCGAAGGAAACAATATCACTGCTCATCCCTTTGGTCTTTTGTGCCTCGCCGTAACGCATCCGAGTCGTGAAGACATCATATTGAAAACCCCTAAAACCCCATTTGTCTCTCGCGCGTCGCTGTAGCATTCTATTTGTCACAACGAAGCCATATAGTATTCTTTTATTCCCTTTCTGTTTTGTCTTCGCATTCGTTATAGCTCATCTGGGTTGGTGAGATATCACAGAGATTACAATACGTTTTGCCGATATGTATTTCTTGTGCCTTCCATTCATCGAGACCCAAGGAGCCTCTCACCGAAATGCACCTTGTTCTAACTCACTGTCGCTGTAACTTAATGGTGTCGGGAAGACCTTATAGAGAATCCACCTTGTTCTGTTGAAAGTTCCTTTATCTCCCGAGTTGCCAAGACAACAGTAAACTCCTGCCGAAAAAGTCCCCCTGTGCTCCATCGGCGAGACCAGGCACCTCACCAAGACATTTTAGTTTTCTTACCGACTGAAATAAGTCTTACTGATGAAGCCATTCATCGACAAGACAATGAGCCTTCGAAGAGACTCATACCGATGCCAAAAGTTACACCGAACCCATTCCTTCATCTCATTCATTGAGACTTATCCCGATGTGCTCTATCGGTGAAACACCCCGATTTCATTGAAACTCTCGCCGAAGATCACCTCTCCATAGATCGCCAAGACATTTTGGTTTTCTTACTGACTGAGTCCACCTGTCGCTGATGACCCCCTTCACATCTTATTGGGAAGATACTACTCTGATATACTTTAGTCTCACCGATTTACATTCCTCATCGTCAGTTGGTAAGACAATGCTCAATCGCCAAGACCACCTGCCGAAAACCTTTAGCTTGGCTGAAACATTTCCACATGCGCCAATCGGAGATACAAAATGTTTTCGCTATGACCTTACACCGATACTCATCAATTTGGCTGAAATGAATACTTGTGCATAGTCGGTATGACATGTGGAGATCGCCGTGATGTTATATCAATGCCTCAATCCTTTGCCGATAGAACCTTTGATACGCCTTTTGACAAGACATTCATATTTCACTGTGACCTTCACCCGAATATGACTCCTATGCTGATATGTGTCTTTCAAACACGGGTCAGTGAAACATGACGTGTTCGGTGAAGCATTACACCAATGATCCTGACTCATGCCGATATGAACACTCCTGTCACCGAGACGATGAAACTGTTATGCCGATAACTGTTAGTGAATGAAATTCAGTCGCCATGACATTAAAATGTCTTGTTGATAGGCAACACAGACGTTTTGCTAGTAGAAGACACAACATGGATCGGGGAGAGCCTAATGAACTCATGCCGATAGGCACTAGAATGCAAAAGATGCGTGACTCAATGGATTCGATGGGCAACATGGGAAAAATATGAGCAAAATGATATGAAAATAAACCCCTACATTTATGAAAAGGATTCCAATGGAAACTTAAGGTTATGGAAAACATGTGAAAAAGCTCAGAAATTTATAGTTCCAACAATACCAATACCGAAGGAAAAAATAAACTATGCAGAATCAAATGTTGATAGGAAAAATATTTAGCCTGATGATGCCGACGGTGAATTTTGATACTAGTTGTATGAAAATATTTTTTTGAAAAACTATAGAAATTTCCCAAAAAAAATTGTTTGCCAAAAAAATAGGAAAAATCCCTATTTTTCTGAAATGAAAAATGACCTATTACTAAATTTTTTTTTGCCTCTGAGGACAACTGACCGAGATGATTTTTTACAGCAAATTGGAACGGATTGTACTAGTTGATTTTGCAAACCCTAAAATGCCTCTGATGGCTCCTGGGTTGATGAATCTGATTTTGATGAATGAACAGGCAATCCTAGGGTTTCAAGGCCTTCTAAAGACAATGGAGAGCTCGGATCTGGTTCAATCTACTTCAGAAATCAGCTTGGTTCCTAGGTGGAGTCAAGTAGCTTGCAATGGAAACCTTCAAGCCTGCAATGAATCTCTCTAGCCCAACTTTCTTGATCCTAGGATGAAATCTCAATGGAATGGCTCTGATACCATGTTGAAATAATGGATTTTGAATCATCCAATGAATTTGTACACAGTTCAAAGGATCTTTCCAAGAGAAGATCACCCACACATAAAGTGTTGCAACTAAGGGCATGCAAATGGAGATTGCTATTGATCTAGAATATTAGATGATTGCAAATGTACAAATGCCTTGAATATATAGGCATGAGAGAGATGCAAGATGCAATATGATGTTGCCATGTTTCATGATCTAACATGTGAACCCTACCTAGGAAATGATAAAAGATTGAGATAAGTTCTAGAAGGACAACTCATCTTCTCGAAGGAATCTTATCTCCTACAAATATGGAAAGGGGAATTACCCCATCATTAATGATTTATCTAATAATGTAACCTAGGACTAAATTAATGCATGACCTAATTTAACTTATGCTAGTGTAATAATTAATTAATTACACTAACATCTCTCTCCTTTTAGGTGAAAAACCCTAAAAGTGCAAGAGAAGTACATAGCCCCCCCTAAAAATTGTTGGTTCAATGTTGTGTTTTCCTTTTGGGGATGATGCAAGGCATCAAGACATTCATGTCTCTTCCATGTTGACCCAAAATATTTTCCTTTATATTTTTTTTAATTTATCTTGTGTTTTCCTTTTGGGGATGGCGCAAGGCATTGAGACATTCATGTCCCTTCCATGTTGACCCAAAAGGTTTTTTTTCTTTTTTTTTCGCTCTATTTGTGTCATTCTTCTAGTTCTATGTGTATTTGAGGAATGATGACATTTCCAAGCTCTTTAAAAGTATTGCAGGAAGAACATACTGACCCCAAATCCATAGATCCCTTATGTGTTTGGTGTTTTCATTTTGGGGGGAAACCCCTCTCTTTTCCTTTTTTCTCTTAAATGGCATAGCTTTAGTTAGAAACATATGACTTGGCATAGGGCTTTCCAAGTTGGCTCTCATTTCTTCTTTATTTTTTGCATTTATCATTCTATACTTTAAATTAAATGCTCAAAGCATGGCACTGTTTAGCAATTTATTTAAAGTGGGGTCCTATACACTGACATTATTCTTTTGCATTTTTCTTTCTTATGGTTCATACTATAGTTTTCTTACTTTATACAATGTGTTTTTTGCTTTGTGGATTACATTGGGTGTGATATCCCTCAAGAGCATGATCTACCATAGCATATTACATTCCTCTTAGTGGCTTGATGTGACACACTGCATCCCCTAAGTTGTGAATCTTCTATTCTTTGATTGGTCCTCTCTTGGAGACATTAGACACAATATCCCCTAAGTTAAAGACCTCGCATGAACTAAGCAAGAATCCTTTGAACATTCCTTATTTTGCATTTTTCCTTTGTAGTTATATAGACACCTTGCATAACACAACTTACATGCCTATAGAGCCATCCAATTTTTTCATGAGCTCCAAGCATACAGATTTTTACTTGTCTCATGAAGCTCAAAAACCATTTTTGTGTGGTGCATTATCAAAGTTATCAAGAGGCATAACTTTGATATGGTTTGAATCTGAAGCCCGAATGAGGCTTGACTTTCCCCATAGCCACTCACTTGTGTGTGTGAGTGCATGCCAGCCATGAGTGTACGTTTCTCACCTTCTTGGACTTCTCGCCCAATGGACAACTAGGAGTTTCATTGCCTTAGAGTGAGCATGCATTTTTTAGAAAAATAGCCTAGATTTGATCCACATCACGATGTACAAACAATCGAAGCTTGATTCAACTCTTTTATTTTTACCTTTTCTCTTTTTTGTCTTTGACAGTGCGTGCTTGTGCTTTGTTGTTGCTCTTATATCATTCTCATGTGTGTTATTTTGTGCCTATGTTGGTTTGTCATGGGGTTTTGATCTTGGGGGCTTGATAACCCCTCTAGATGTGTGTTCATCTACTTTAGTGTGAGTTTGAAGCAAGTTCATCCTCTCACTAAAGTGGAGGCTAAATGTGGTAATGAAAAAGGTATCCCTTCTGCTTTTCCCTTGCCTTTTTGGGTGGGCTCCTTGTGAACTAGACTTAATATTGCCTTGATTTAATGTTGTAATGTGTTTGACACATTCACATTAGGTCTTGGAACCTTGTCAATTAATGAACACAAAAGGTGCCTTGCTAAAGCGTTGTGAAGTGTTGTAACACACTTTCACACTTTTCTAAGGTTTTATTAATTAATTGAACTTAATAAACCTCTTTTTAATCAAAATAAACCTTAATAATGGAGTGTTGTAAAGTGTTTGTAACAAACTTTCACACTTTACTAGGATTTTTATAATAATTGGGATTTCTTATGCTTTAATTGGCCTTATTTTGCATCCACAAGCCTCATTTAATGCATCTTTTTGAGGATAATCTTGACACCAATCAATACCCAATCATAATTCAGGTGTTTCAGGCTTGGATGGCCCAAATTTAGTGATTTGGGACTCATTCACCACCTTGGGCGAATGAGTGCCACCTAGATCTTTTGGTACTGAACTTGGTTTCACAACTTCCTAAGAATTTTTAAAAATGGTCCCAAAAATTAGGTTTGGTGGGACTCATTCACCACCTTGGGTGAATGAGTCCTTTGTGGCCCAAAATCAAAACTAATTCAAATTTCTGGTGAGATTTGATTCTCCTAGATCTGATGTCAGCTTGTAGTGTTGCAATTTCAAGAATTATTTCATAATTGAGTATAAATACAAGGTTCTTTCATTCATTTTTCACCTAGCAATCTGAATGATAATTCTTATAGCAAGTTTGAGTTCACAAGAGAATTCAAGCACATATTATCAAGTATTTTAGAGAAACATTAAAGAATCAATCATCATGCGAAAGACTTCATGCATCATGATTGTTTGTGAGCTAACAATTGTGATGTAGAGTTTATGATTCAAGCAAGCATTTCATTCAAGATCTATCACCTTCAAGAAAGAGTTGGGATCTACATCCATTGGAGCCATCTCACACATTTTTGCAGGCTCTTATCGCTAGGGTTTGGTGGGTTGCAACATTACATTTTGTTCATTCATCATTCTCCATTCATATTTCATTATATTTCAAGGTTTAATTACCAACAAGGGGTTTGACCAAGGAAAATCCCTATTCACTAACCCAACAACATGTTTCCCTCTCCTTTGTGTGTGATTTGCAGGTCTAGGTTGCATATTTCATAAGGAGAAAGATTGGGGTAAAGTTGCCAAGAGCCCAAAATTGTCAAAGTTGTCATCAAGCTTTGGAAAACCTTGGAGAAGACCTATAGGGTACAAATCAGGGCTTCGGATCTGAAAATCACTCAGGAAGGATAGAGCAAGAAAATAAGAGAAGGATCAAAATTTCAAGTCTTAGAAAAGCCTAACTGGACTGATTCACCACTTCTGGAAAATGAGTCCTAGTTCTCGTCAAATTTCATTTTTTTATAGATTTGGATACCCATTTAGTAGATTCCTTTTCTCACACAAAAACCCAACTTTTGGACTGATTCACCCAGCTTGGTGAATGAGCCCCAATCAATGTTGAAGAAAAATTTTCTAGTTTACTAGACCTCTTTCTAGTCATTTCCATATTTCTAGGTGCATACATTCCTTTTTGTAGCCTTTTGTTTCATTTCATTCACTTTTCTATGTCATTTTGTAGGTCATTGCATTGAATTAGGGTTTAGTGTTGCATCTTGTATTTCATTATCTTTTGCAAGTTTAAACTTGGTGATGAACCCCTTATTAGTTTACATTTAGCCCCTAGGACAACCCTATTACAAGATTTATTTCCCTTTTGCATTGAGATCTTTAGAGTTACCCTTTAATGTTGTAGGTGGGAAGTGGGTATTCTCTATGTCCTAAGTCATATGATAGCATCCATCCCACATTTCATATACCACACCTATTTATGGTATTGTAAAATGTTGTAACATTCTTTCACAATTATCTATGGTCATCTTAATTAATTGTGGTTAATTGGAATTAATTAGCCTCTTTAATTCAAATTTAAGCCTTATTTGTGACACCTTTTGAAGATCTATCCCGACACCCATAATTCAAATTACATAACATTTAATTGGGAAAAAATAAAGGTCCTATAAATTTTTGCTAGGACCCATTTGCCCTAGGTGGCGAATGGGTCCTCCCTCTATATGACCCCCTTTTTCTGGCAGATTCTACATGGGTTTTTATGTTCTTTCATTCCCCGAAGGCAGGGTCCTGGAAAACAGTGCTAGGACCCATTCACCCTAGGTGGTGAATGGGTCCTCCCTTAATGAGGACCCCCTTTTTGAATTTCATTTTGGTAAGAATTTAATAATTTTTGTTTCCAGATTTGGTGTCGGCTTGAATTGTTTGAATTTTGGTGTTAATCTCTTTATTTAGTATAAATAAGAGGTTAATTCAAATAGTTTCACCTAGCAATTTTATGAAGCATCCTAGCAAATTTACAAGACATCCTAGAAATTTCAAGAGAGCATTATAGAGTATTTCAAGAGCATTTTCAAAGGCATTTCAAGGTAGATTATCAAGAGTTTATTGCAGCAATTCAAGATCATTTAATCATGTCAAGGGTATAGTGCATTAAAGCATGTTGTTGAGCTAAGAAAGTTGATGTAGCATTGAAGATCTACTTGCAAGCATTGTTTCACATCTATTCAAGGATCAAGATCTACATTCTTCATGGCCACTACATGTTATATTGCATATTTATCTTCCAAAACAACATCCAAGGTATCAACATTGCATCATTTCATGTTCATGCTTTAATTTCATTATCTCTTCATTTGGTTTAATTACCTACAAGGGGTTTGACTTAGGAAAACCCCTATTCACTAACAATCAACAAGTTTTTCTCTCCTTGAATGTGTGTTTGCAGATTTACTGGTTGAAGATCAAGTGGAGAATAATTTTAGAGCAAAATTGTCAAAGTTGTCAAGTTGCAAGATTGACCTTTATAGTACAAGATCAAAGAATTGAAGCTACAAAATTAAGTACAGGTTTTCAGGAGCTGATAACTGAGAATTTGAGAGTGTAGACATAAAGGAAAATAACACATATCTCATTTTTAGAAACCCTAATAGGGACCCATTCACCACTAAAGGCGAATGAGTCTTTTTGTCCCCTAAAAATGGGCTTCTTGCAACAAGGTACACACCTTTTTAAGCTCTAAAAACTCTCCTCATAGTTTCTATAATAGTTAGGGTGAAATTTTGATTGTTATTTACATTTGTTGTCCCTCATAATTTCATGAATTGTAGTGATTGTCTATGTGGGAAAACTCTAGTGGTTTATCATCTTGGTTCATTTCATTTTGGTAAATCCGATTTTCCACACTTCATCATTAATGGTGAACCTGACTTATTGAACATTGTAATTTTTTTATTTTGAAGTCTTTCATTGCATCCTAAGTTAGACCTTGCATTCATTTGCATCTCGTTTTCATTGAATTAAGATCTCATTTAGGGTTTCTTGCATTGCATTCAAAATTGCATCTCATTTAGGGTTTATGTTTGCATTATTTTGCATCTCTCTGAATATGAAAAATACAAAAACAAATTTGTCATTATGCATATCATTTAGATCTTATTTATTTTCATTCAAAAATCAAGACAAAATGGAATTTCAACATAGGTCCTTGCATTCATCTCTTAATTGCATTTTCGCATTGCATTTTTGGAAAATCTGAAACTGAAACACACTGCCTCAGACTTGGAACTGAAAGACATTACTGAAATCTTACAAATCATTCAAAAATAGTTTAAAAATACCTTACCAAGACCCATTCACCCTTACTAGTGAATGAGTCCTTGATCAGGTCAAACCTGAACCTTCTGGCATATGAAAAGCCATTCTAAATCACTCTAAAATCAATAGAAACATCTCAGAAAAATGTAATCGGGACCCATTCACCCTTACTGATGAATGAGCTACTGTTAGCTACTGATCTGCATTTTTTGGAAATTAAAATCTCAATTTTAGGCTTTTGTTTGTTGTTGTTACTTTCTTGTTTCAGTTTCCTAATTTTTTTTTCATCAAATTCATTGCATTTAGCTTAAATTTCTTCATTTCAATACATTATTAAAATTCAAAATTGCGTCTACAATATTTCATTTCAAGTTTATTACATTGTGTAATCAATAAATTGCATTTCTTAGAATCTAAAAATTTCATTTCATTCTAGGTTGTTGCATTTCCTCTTTCTATTT
This sequence comes from Sequoia sempervirens, assembly GCA_007258455.2. Lineage (NCBI taxonomy): Eukaryota > Viridiplantae > Streptophyta > Pinopsida > Cupressales > Cupressaceae > Sequoia > Sequoia sempervirens. Next base: position 93,660,881 of record VDFB02179234.1, read on the forward strand.
AGGGTTTATACACTAGGGTTGTAAAACTTGCATGAGCTTTACAACTTGGTTTCTTATTCACAATTCTATTATAAGATGTAGTTTGAGGCTCATGTCATCCAACAACATCTCACTCATCATGGATCTTGGGTTTTTTGACTCTCTTTCTAATAGTGTTGATAATCAACCCTCCATGGCTCATAGTTTGTATACTTCATTTCCAATAACTTCATCTCCTACAACCAATGTGCTTAATATTACCAACACCATCCCTACCATCCCTAGTTCCACTCAAGCTCTAGGGTCTACCCTAAGCCAAGGTGGAATTCCAATTCCATCCTCCATGATACCAATGCCCATTCCTACATACACTAGTACACAACCCACAATAACATTTCAACCTATAACAAGATTTCAATCTACAACAACCTTTAAACCTACCGCAACCATTCAACCAACCACAAGTCATACCCACTAGCACTGTGTGCACTTCCATAGGTATTCTCATAGGAAATACTTCTACCATTATCCATTCAAACACAATAATTCCTCAACAATCAACCTCCACCAACCTACAATTCACTAGACCTATGCATACATACACCACTCCACCTTATTCCCCTTAACCGTACAACCAAAATGATCCTCTCATTAGCTCACTTTTGCAAACTATGACATCCCTTCAACAACAAGTGGAAATGTTACAACAAAACAACAACAATGAACATTTACAATACATCAAATCCAACTTGCTATCCTTCGATATATTAATAGCACAAATGCCACAAGGAATAGAAGTCTCTTGATTTGAGAAATATGGTGGAAAAGGAGATCTTCATAGCCATGTTTTTTCCTTCATAGCCTTGTGTAGTGATTTCATCTTTGAATATAAACTCTTGGATAAGCTCTTTCCTAGGTCCTTGAAGGATACTTCTTTAGAGTGGCTCTCTTCTTTACTGAACAATTCAATTGGTTCTATTGGGATTGTAAAAAAAAATTCAATATTTCAGTAGCTTACATTCATAACTCCACAAGGTAGCCACATTTTAAGAGAAGGTAGCATCATAAATTGTTGTAATCCATTCCACATATCATATCCACTAATGATCCCATCAAATTTGACCTTTTGACAAACCAAAATCCCTCTGGTCATCATTGAGTAAGAGCTCCTAACAAATAGTCCATATTGACATGACTAGGTCTAGGTATCTCTGACCCATAAGTTATAGCCTTTCAATTTGGGAATTTCTTGCATATCGGCAAAAGGTCAGCATTATCACAATGATCAACAGGTTGGGAGGATACATATTCAGGAAGACAAAGCCTGTCGTCTCACCGACGAAAAGCTTATCGACAAGAATAATACTATCAGAGTGAAATTCTCAAGTCATCCAGAGCATACATGTCATTCCGATGGACCTTCATCAGTAATAAATTCACTATCTCACTAATAAAACAAAGGGAAACACATTGGGGAGACATGTGCTATCGGAGTGAGTTTCATATCTCTTTCTGACTTCATATGTTACACTGATGAAAGTAACTTTGGTGAGATTGTTTCCGATTCATCTGAAGGAAGAGGATAATGAAAGAAACAAATTGGGGAGACTAATGCTATCGAAGGAACTTTCAGATCTCTCATCAATTCTCATTCTCATGCCGATGGTGAAATAAATAGATCAAAGTTCATTAGAATGACACTTGGCGACAACTTTGATATCTAAGTGACCTGATAAATCTCTTCCCGAATGTGATATGGATCAAAAGATAAATAAAAAACCAGTTATTCAACATCGATAAGAATATTACTTGATCTCCCCAACCATTTAATATATCCAATGAACATTTGACTTGGTTCAAATACATACATCGACCAGAGTTTAAATAAGTATCACCGATATAATCATTTGATCTGACAGTGAAAAATTCAAAAAATATGCTACACTTGTGTTCAGAGCTAGACATCAATGGTCACACAGATACACATTGTATAGATAATTCTCTAATTGAAAGAAGAATAGTAATGGAGAATTTACAGGATTGGCAGCAAGAGGAATGGGAGAGCGGGCAAAGGGTAGAGAATTCAATGTGGACGAGAACTTTCAAGTAAGCTTGTGAATTCCTTGTGATTGTATTCTCATTCCTATCAATTTGAGAAGATAAAAATGGAGGGTTCAAGCTCTGGGAAATTGAAAAGTAGAAAATAACAGAGTGAGGGTATCCAACCTAGGAGTAAGAAGGAGAAAATTCAAACAATAGATGAGCCAAAAACAAATGAGATAAAACTAAACCAAGATCTTATCAAGCAATTACCTAGCTTAGGACCAAAATCCAGACGTTCTGCACAACTTCGGGAAGATATGGAGGTATTTGAGGACAAGTGCAGGAATATTGGGGATGTGTGGACTCCAATTCGAGGGTATGAGCTATTTATGTTTCATTATCATTGGAGGGATAGGATTGAGCTAGTATGCAATCCCTGGAAATTTAACCTGTGAAAATTGGTCATCCCTAACATATTTGTGAATGTGGAACTAGTGAAACTCCTAGGTACCCACTACAATCCAAATGTCAAGGCTATTTGCAATTCACTGGGTAAATATTTTAGACACCTATTAGAAGCTGCAATTTGTGAAGTTTTTGACCTGTATGGCACATGTGAAGAAGGTATTGTATATGAGGCTTTAGAGAAAGAATATTGGAGAATGGACACAACCTATAGGGGATGGAGATTACCATTGCATAGGCCCAAGAAGGATGGAAGTATAGTTCCACTTGATGACAATGATAGCCTCCATTTCATGTAGACTTATTTGAGCCCTATTTAAAATACACATACTTCTCAGTGTGTCAAGTGTTAGGGACTGAGGCTCCCGAGTTTATGACAATTGTACCAATGGTGATTGTTGTCGATGTTCAGTATAACAATGCCAGACCATTTGATTATGCTTCATATATTTTCAAAGGAATTGATTCAGGACTAATGACAATTAAAAATGTATCCCCTATTCTGCATTTCAAGCATTATTCTATTTTTATGCATATAATAATGTATCATGGGCAAGAATTAGGGATGTGGCCAGAGGATTTAAGGATTGCGCAATTTGATAAGGAGGGTAAACTACTACCAGTTTAGTTATGGACTATTATTTGAGATAGCGGATTTTTCAACTCAAGTTATGTCCATTTTGAAGAATATTTTGTCAAGTCATTGTAAAAAAATTTCAACTATCCTTGCAATCACTTGTTATTTGATGAAATTAAGAGGTTCCTCAGGCCTAAGTATTGCAATGGGCCTATTGGTCACAACTAGGGAGATTGGTACTATTTTGAGGATGCTACTATGACCAAGGTTTATGGTTTTGAGGACACACCATTTATTTTTCCAAAAATAGTACTTGATAGAATTGATTAATTGGAAATTGTTAGACAGATGGACTACTCAAGTGCTATGAATCTAGGTTCCTTTGGAAAGAAAGCATTCATGCCAAGTACTTTATGCTTTGTAGATTTCATTGTATTGTCAAAAGAGGGGTATGAATTGATTGTAGATAAGATATTGCTTTTTAATCTAAAAAGGGCTCCACCAAGGAAAGGGTTTGAACCAGAAGGATACATTGACTTTTCCAGAAAAAAGAAGAACTTGGGTGGGTATGATCATATACCCTATCCATATGATGACTTGATCAGGAATATGGAGGAGAAAGAAGCTGAGACAGTTGTTGATGAATATAACAGAGGAGTAGAACAAAGGATAAAATAAATGCAAGAAATAGAGTTATTATCTTCTGGTGAGGATTCGTCTAATGATGAGGAATCTCAAGGCCCAACTGATAAAATCTCCAAATTAAAAATTGAGGATTATAAGTCTCCTCTTAGAGAGCCAAAAATTGAAGAGTGTTCTGACATAGACACAAGGAAAATGGCTTATAGATCATTTTTTGCTAATGATGAGTTTGTCAAATCTCCAAAATTCAGAGCCTTCTTGTACAAACAGAAGGAAAAATGAATAAGAGAATCTGTTGAAAACATAACACCAAAAAATGAGGATCAACTACTGAATAATTTGAGGTTAAGTGTAGAAAATGAGATGAAAGATATGACTACAGAGCGAGGAATAAAATTATTGGAGGAGTTAGGTGTAATGATTTTTCCAAGTCTGGATCTAAATTATGCTCTTGTTTTTGATAGCTTCTTGCAAAATAAAAATGCTACACACAAGCTTAGCCTTGAAGGAGTCATAGAGGTATACATGGGATCAAAGTATAATCCTGATGAAGGTTCCCTCATGATCTGGGCCTTGTACCCACCACATAAGAAGTCTATAATCATTGCTACTGAAAAATCCTTCGGCCATGTCATGACACTAAAATTTGGAGAGGTTGATCCTATAGTTACAGCTGATATTGGCATCAATGTTGCTAAATTAAATAAAGCTCAGATCCAAATGCTGATAAAAGAAAAGGAGATGTAAAAAATGAATAATGAAAGGATACTTAAGGATAATGATTACCTGAAGGATATGGTTAAAAATATAGTGAAGGAATCTACTAAGTTACTGACTCAAGGGAAGAGCTCACAATCAAAAGATAAGGGTGAGGGATCATATGTATAGAATCAAGTAGATAAAGTTAGGTTTGATACAATCTCTACAACATTACACAAAAGGCATGCTAATATGATGATTCAGATGAATAATCTATGGTCAATCCATTCCAAAAATTGAGCCAAAATTCAGGAACACAAAAGAATAAATGATTGAATATAGGAGAAGCTTCAAGAAATGCAACATGAAGGTGTTTCTGATAGCAGGGTTACTATAAATGTTGAGGAAATGGTGAAGAAGCACAAGGACTATTATGAGGAACTCTAGGAAGATGCAAAAGGATTAATTAATGTTACAAAAGGTGGAGTGCCTACATTATTTGTATATAGTGGAGAGTTGAAGATCCAAGACGACTGGATAAAGATTGCAAGACGATATTGCTCAAAGCCTTGGAAATGGCCAAAAGCGAAGAATCGACATTGAATGAGTCATTCGAGAACTTGGAGAAGATGGTAACCATGAAGATTGTTGTGAGGAACACTATAGAAGATGCCAAAACTCACTCAAGACAAGATTATTTAGATCATATTACCAAATTCCATATGTGGCTTGCTAGAGCCTAAATTGTTATGTTTAATTATTGTTAGTTGTTGTTAGTTTTCAAAAGAAATTCATGAAGGGGTGTGTCCTCTTCAAAGTTTTGATATATAAGTCAATTACATAGTGATAGAAAGATATAGGTGAAGAGGGATAGATAGGCAACAAAAGGCTTCCATAATGTTTACATTTCAAAAGACTATGTTGCAGATATAATTTTGAGGAAATCAATGAAAGGTCTCTAATTCTGTTGCTCTATATTGGTTCAATTGTTTGTTGAAGATATTCAATTATCTGGTTGTCTCCAATTTAATATTTCCTTATTATTTAAATTGGTATATCAAGTATATATTCAATTTATCAATGCACATTTGTTACACTTGTGTGATATGATTAATTGGTTTCCCCAAAGGAATTACAATCCTTCTAGTCAAGCACAGTAATCTGGAAGTGTTATTTGGATAACTAAGAAGAACCATATAATTAGGATTGCCATTTTTTCTCCAATTTGATATTATTTTTTGTTCTTGTGTGATTTATTCAACTGGTTCTTTTAATCAAAGATTAAACATCCTTTTGATAGATCATAAGTAATCTGGTTGTGTCAGTTGGATCCATAAGTAGAGTTCGTCAATCATTTTCCTGCATGTTTATACAAGTTATAAACCAACATAAGTGTGCCAAATAGTTTGAGTTACAACCAATTTTTTGCATATGGCCTTGGGAGATCATTTTTGGCTACTTGTGTTGGCATTGATGGAAACTAGAGTTAGTAGTTTGGTCTGCAGTATTACTAGTGTTCTTACCGATAGAGTGAGTGAAGAACAGGACATTTGGTTGGAAAATTGATCTGATCACTTCTCTGGATCACTATTTCATTATGTGGATCTCTAGGAAATCTTTCCTAGCATGTACACTATCCTACTGAAGATTTTTTGTGGTGATGTATTAATCATAGTTTGAGTTAAGAGGTTCGGTGGCATGATTCATGATCTATTTGTTCATTGTGGTCGACATGCTTGATGTGGTATATCGTGGATGTATGCGGAGTAAGTGTTTTGCTATATCTTATGTTTTGAAACTTGGTGTGGGTCCCTACTTTAAGTCTAGCCAACTTGTGTAGGTATGCATAAATTATAACATGTGATTTGAGCTGACATAAGAAGGAATATTGTATTTTGTTGTGAAGCAAACATATATTGAATCTTTGGGTTAGCGGATATATAAGGAAGATCGATAATTCACTTTGAATGAGTATGATGTGAAAAGAAAGGTATGTGTGTGCGAAAAATAGCAGAATAGTTGATATTAGAAGATTTTTTGAGCGAATTTTAGTTGTGCTACAGAAGTGTTTTCAGCATGAGAGAAGAGCAAACTAGAGCAGAACAGAGTCGAGCAGAAGTGTGAATTGGACAGAAGGTCCAAATTCTAATTGTGTGCTTCAGTGGAACTGAATCCAAGAATTTGTAGATGTTATACTCTTAGTTATAATTTTTTTGTAATCTATATTATAATTGTAAGGCAATGAGCCTCTTTCTTTGAGTAGTGAGCTCTAGGAAGTGCACCTGAATGCAAGTGCATTCCCCTCTTTTATTTTACTTTTAACATAGTAAACTTTATGGATTAATCTCCACCATGGTTTTTCCCCTAATAGGGTTTCCACATAAAAATATCTGGTGTTATGGTGTTCATTAATGTGACTGCATGTTTTCATCTGCTATGTGCTACTAATGTTATATAAAGTTCAATTATTGTTGTTGATGGTTTTAAATCTATTTTCAAATCAAAATTATTGAACACTGATTCACCCCCCTTCTTAGTGTTCCTGGTGTCCAACAATTGGTATCAGAGCAGGTTACTCTTCTAAAGCTTAGCAACTTGAGGTGAATCTTCAACTACTATAGATGTCAGTGGTCTTCAACAATAGCTAATGATGGCACTTGATGATCTTAATCAATCTAAGGAAGAGGTCATGGAACTTGAGGAAAATCTTGCAGATGCCAAAAAATTCATTCAATCACTGAAGGACAAGATAAATGATTCAAGGGAAAAGAGGAAGGAACTATGTGATCAGTTGAAGCAAAGGGAAAATAAAGGATCAGATGATATCCGTATGAATCAAATGCTAAAAGAGATAACAGAAGAATGTGAAAAGCTAGCCAAGGACAATGTCGCTCTAAGACTTAAAATGGAATCTGTGGAAATGAAGTTTACCAAAGAGATCGAGCAAAGAAAGAAGAATGAGGAGAATCTTACCCAATCCTTGAAAGAAAAATCTTAAGAATGCAATAGAATTAATAGTAGAACCATTCAGTTGGAGATTGAACTGCAATAGGCTAGAAACTATGAACATGAGATTGAGAGACAAATAGTCATTCTTGGGAATAAGCTTGCTACTACAAATAAATTCAAGGAAAAGTTTAGGATAAGTTCTACCAAGCTTGAAGAGATAACCAAAGGTCAACAGGATATAAATGATAAGTGAGGTCTTGGATATGAGAAGGGAGAATGCTCTAGATCTGAACAAAAGAATCTTGAAAAGAAGAACAATGGAAGAAGACATCCGGTAAGGCAACCTAATGCTCAAATATTTAAAGGATATTGCTTTTCTTATAACAAATTTGGACATATGGCTTCTCAGTGTAGAAGAAAGATAAACTCTAGTACTCTATCATTTTCTAGTCTATGTTTCAAATGCAAAAAAATTGGTCATAAGGTATCAGAATGTAGAAATATGTCTGTCAACGCAAGTAACATTAAATTCTATACCTATGGAAGATTTGGACATGTTGCTAATCAATGCAAGTCAAGTGGAAATCAGTGGAATGGCTAGTATAGAAACACAGGTCCAGTATGTTTCAATTGTAACAATCTTGGTCACATTGGAAAATTCTACCAAAACAAAAACATGAATAAAAGAGGTCCAGTCTATCAAGGAAGAAATTCACAGAAAGACAATAAAGGAAAAGAAAAAGCATCTATGGAAGAAATAAGAGATCAGATGAAGAAAACATGGGTGAAGAAAAGTGAAACGGATGAAGGAAATAAATTTGTACCAGAAGCCCCCTCTGGTAGTTCCTCTAGTAACTGATATCAGGCCAATGGCCTAGGGGGAGTTTATCATGAAAATATCTTGCTCCCCTCTTTTTATAGTTAGCATCAAATTGCTAAATGTCATCAGTCAATGTGTTATTCATTGATTGAAGTATGTGCAATGATATGATCAATTGGATGAAATGGTATAGGTCTACAGTTGAAATATTCACTTGTTGCCTGAGTTTGTAGTGTAACTAGAACTTCTAGGGCAACACATTTAATGCAGAAAAATAGTAAAGTTGGTAAAGCTATAAAAGGGAATTTTGAACCCTATTTCAGCACCAAGCATTGAAGGAGAATAGTTCGAGAGTATTTTTCTGTAAAATTTCAAAGGTGTGAAAAGTCATTCTAGCAACGAATCTTTAGGACTTCTATTGCTCATTGATTTCACATCTATTTTGTAATCGGTAGAACTCTGTTTGGAATGAAACATGAAGCAAATCAAAGGTACCATAACTCTAGATGAGTATAGTAGCCAAAATATTAGGGATGAAAGAAATTTGATGTCGCTAACTAATTTCAAAAGGCTTGAAGGATCAAAACACAAGAATTTGGATATATGGAATGATTATCCTCATTTCGTCAATGCAAAAGTGATTCGGTTTTTCTTGAACAAATTGGATGGTGACATCCTCACTTTGGATAAACCATATCAAATTACGAAGGATGTGATCAGAAATTTAATGGGCTTATGCAATGTTGGTGATGTACTGAAGAAGAAGTCGATTCACAATGTGGAGGTCAAAGTCCTAAACGAAATAAAGGGCAGCCAATGGGCTTTGATAATTTCATTGATTAAAGATCCTTTGGAAAGGTATGTGGCTTATGGAGTCTCATAAAATATTTACTTCAAAAATTGTGAAGGATCAACCTCGGTGGGTGCTGCATATATTGACCATAACATGATAATTGAAAATGAAGACTTTGATCTATGTAGTCTGATGAAGGATCAACTAATGAAGAATGTTCAATTAACGAAGGATATTGACTACCCATTCAGGTTTGGTACTCTGGAAATATGTATTATGATGTACTTTCTAAAATATTTTCCATTAAAGGACAATGTAGTGTGCAGAGAAAATATGCCGATTTGTAAACAAATCTTCAATCATTATAATTCTTTTGAAAATTGTGAACAAGTGTATGAAAGTTTCTTTAGAAAGGTATTAGAGAGGTTTGGGGAAGGTGTTGTCTCTCTTCTGACAAAAATAACTGAGATTGGATCATCTTCCGAAAAAGGAGAGAAAAAGCAGAAGAGAGGAAGTGATACGGTTGGTGTCACTCCTCCGACACCCAAGTCTACAAAGATTGAAGAAAAAGGGAAAATTCAAGTGGTTGTGGATGTAGAAGATGAAGCTCCTGAAGAATATATTCCCAAAGGTCAACTGAAATCAGATGAACTGGAAATAATAATAGTTGAAGACAGTGATGAAGAAGGTGCTCTATTTAAGTCAAAGATAATACAAATCATTCAAGATGAGTATGGTATGCAAAAAATATCCAGTATATGGTTGAATGTACCATCTTATGAGTAGGATTTTATTGAAAAAACTCTAGCAAGGTACTTTATTGATAACAATATTGAGTTGGAAATTCTGCAGGATGTTCTCCCTGAAGAATTGATTTAATGTGTCAAGATATCTATGGAGTATGTGCCCTTGGAAAGGAAGGAAGAAGAAATAATTTCTCATTTAAAAATGCAGTTTAGATTATCTCTTTCTAGACTAAAGAAGAAAATGAATGAGCTGAGACAATGCATTGATTTAGAAAATAAAGTCTTTAACTATTGTCTTAGGTGGCCTCATGTTGTAGGAAAGTACAAGGATAAGCTTGATGAGTGTTTGCCTACAGAATGTAATTCAAATCTTACGTACTACTGGCAAACTAGTCATGTGCATAACATATAATAAAACAGTAACCAGAAAGATATCATATTTGAACACCATAAACTTTATTCATTATCAGAAAGATCATTTACAATCCGAGAGTATCAGCAGTGCTTAACAATATAACCATCAGCACATAACTCTCTCCCGACTATCCCAACAGACTACATATAACGTTCGACAGTGGTTAGATAACCAACCGACACAACGTTTCATAACAACATTAACATTAACATTAATCCAAACATGACTACCCGAAAGTACATGACATTATTATTCTTACTAATCTATAGCTTTATTAGCAATTGGCCGACTACAACCAAGGCCGACTAACACAAAAGTAAGCTATGCTATCTACATCATCCCCCCCACAAAAGAAGTCATCTTCCATATGACATACATATAGAAAGACAAGTTCAATAAGAAGTAGGGGGAAGTGAGTGCATCCCTGGATGCACAGATGATGTCAGGGTAGTAGAAGAATGCTCCGCTCACAGTCGCCTCACCTCCTTGGTACGTGTGCGAAGCTGCCGATCAGCCAGTATCTCCCTCGTAGCCTTTACCATACGGGTTGCCTCCATGAGTTGGCTTTTTTCCTTCTCCACCTCTGCACTCTTGGCCTCCAAATCAACATCTTTTGGAGCCAACTGATCTTCCAATGCTTTTACTCGCTGCTTCCATGCTTCCTCTTTCTACTTTGCTTCCTCCTCCAAGACGGCCACCCGAGGCTCCAAGACTTCTAATCGAGCTCCCCTCTCACTGGCAAGCCGAGTTTGTTTGGCCAAGTCATTCTGGGTGTTCCTTATGGTGGCAGTGGACTCCTCCTTAACCCTCTACAGGAGTCTATAGGCTTCCACTCTTCGTGATACCACTACCTCAGTAGAAAATACTTGGCGTTTCATGAGGATAAAAACATCCCGAAAGGAAAGCTCTATGTGATATAAGCTTTCCAAAACCCCTGCGTCTCTCCTACTAGCCACTCCTCGCCGAATATCTGTGTGAACTCAGCCTCACACCCCATCTGTATGAATCCTTAGATGCGCTGAACTTCCTGGCCCTCTAGAGGAGATCGGCCAATCCTGAGGTCTCTGGAAACCTATCCCACTCAGATCATTAACCTGCCCATATGCTCTAGCTCCTGTACATATCGTTGCACCATGCCTAGTGGGTCTGATGGGTCTGGTTGTGACATCTCCACAATGAATCCCTCTGTGGAGTCACCCTCCTTGTTCTCCTCATTGTTGGGAGCTGTAAAAGGTTCTATCCCCTCTTGAGGTGATTCCCCGACTATTTGCTGAGGCTCATGTATGGCTGTCCCTGGCTCCTCTTTTGTTCTAGCCTCAGGGTGTGCAAGTGCATCCTTGCCAAGTCTGGTCGTCTCACTTTGCTGAGTGTGAACGACTGGCCCTTCCTCACCCCCTAGTCCCTCTGAGGGACTCTTCTCCCACTATTCTGGCTGCTTGGCCACTTCTAAGGTAAGGCCTACTGATCCCAACTAGCTATCAATCTAGGCTACCCTAGGTGCTCCTGGGGCTGGTGTAGTCTCCTTAGTGGCTGCAATCATTTCCCCAGTTCCTGCTACTGAAGTTGCCACTCCTGATGCTGCCGAGCCTAGCAGTGGTGTAAGGGAACAGGCCGCTGGCAATATCTTGATAGAGGCAGTGAAACCTACTGATATAGTGGCTGCCCCCTGCGATGTCATAGTGGCAAGTGGTGCCCACCCTGGCGATGCACCAGGTAATGAGGAAACTACCCTCAACATTCACTCGACTCTAACTGGAAAAATAGGGAGAGTGAATGTCACTAAGTGTGTGTTCTTCTTGGCTGGCAGTGTGGGAAGAGTGAACCCTACTGGCTGCAACAACGGTATGTCAATCTCCCCTACTTCCTGACCACCGATGGTGACAGACACCTCCTCATCGATCGGTGAACTAGACTCCAAGGATGAGAAAGATAAATCAATGGGCTCCTCCCTTTTCGATGCATTACTCTATTTAAAGGCCTCCTCCGCTGATGTTTCCTCTTCCACCGATGCCTCCTTCCATTTTCTTTTCTTTCCTGAAGTCGTGCCCTCGCTATCTTGCTTCGCTTCAAGTTCAGACCAGTAAAATAATGTCGGCCACCTGGGATCTAAGTGAGTGAGTGGCTGCAATCAACCCCATTTTCCTTCGGGCACTTGCGTGTGGAAGACATCAAGGAAAAGAGCTATAGCATGCTGGGTCATATAAAAAGATTTATGCCTCTGTGATAAAAAATCCTACATCCTCTCGACAAGTAACCTCGCCCAGTTGTACACTCAGCCGATGCAGAGTTCGACCATGTAGTCCACCATCCATATAGCAATATCGGATGCTTGGCTGGCACCTGTGAGTTGGCATTTCATTAGGTCTAGCAAGCACTTCCATTTCGCTGTTGCCAAGTAGTGTTTTCAGAGACCTCTATTGCTAGCATTCCATATGGTATTCTTTTCCTCCGATGTCAAATCACTTCAGCACACCTGTTTGATCAACACTTCCTTGTGCTCCTGTGTCATCTTCTTAAGTTTGTTAACTCCTATTCCATAAGCTGGTACACCAAACACTCGCTTGAAGTCCTGTGGCCAAAATGAAATGGTAACTGGGAAACCTCTGTAATCAATTACCGATTTGTAAGTATGTCTGCAGTAATTGTCTACTATCACCTTCAGCCATGGCTCAAACTCCCAAGAATTCAAGAAGGGTACTAACACAACTTTGTCTACCTGAGCATGCTGCAATGCAATCTTCAGAGAGTGGTCATTGGTAGTGCTTCGCCACCACTATTTGCACTCGTTGCTAGTAAGATTCTCCCATGACATCATCTCATGATCAGCCTCCATCTTCTTTCTCTTTCGTGCCGAGGCTATCTTCGGGCTATGCTGCGCAACCTTCTTTCCTTTGTCCATTTTTCTATCAGTTCGACAATTCCAACTGATTTTATAACCTCTGAAACGGTTACTGAAACTGCCAAGACTATCAAAAATACCAAACTCTAGTAACTACCAGAATTCTGGGAAAGGATGGAAATGTCGTACGCCCTAGAGAGACTGAGTTTGTACAGCCTAGAGATTCTGTGTCTGAAAGGGCCATACGATCTGACAACTCTGGCAACCTTGTACGACCTGAGAGGGTTGTACGACCTGGAACACTTGAAAAAATTGTATGCTTTGAATGATTTGTGGAATCCGTACGACTGGAATGATTTGTGCAGTTTGTATGACTTGAATGATTTGTGCAGTCTGTATGACTTGAATGATTTGTGCAGTCCATACGACTTGAAAGATCTGTGAAGTCCGTACGACTCTGCAACTCTGGAAATTTTGTATGTTTTGACTAGAGGGTCGTACGCTTTGACTGAATGGCTGTACGATGTGAGAGAGGAGTGAAATCCATACAACCTGGCACTTGTGTGAATTTCTTACGGCTTGAAAGATTGGTGAATTTCGTACGCCTTGAGGTACTTCACAGAAATCGCCTCATGTGATGATGTCGTACTCTGTGGAGATAATGAAAATGTCGTACGCTGTGAAGACTTGTGACAGCCGTATGATTTGGAGATCCTTTGAAGGCCATATGACCTCAAGACTTAGAAAATGATGAGGGTGTCGTACGATATCCTTCCCTGTGCTTGCCCTAATAAATTCATACAGAATTTTGTACTCTTCTCTCCCTTTGTGATTTCTGTGTATTTTTCCTTTTATCCAATATATCTTATCTTTTCTTGGCCGTACGATTGGAGTGCCTACTTTTATAATTTTTCTAACTAGCTTTCTCTTTAGCGGCTCATTACCTCCACTAGTTGTGATTTTTATTTTAATACTTTTTATTTTAATAGTCCTTCTTTTAATATTCTTTTCTAATTTATTTTTTAACTTTTTCTCATTTCTTTTACTTTTCCCTCCTCTTGTTTTTTCTCTTTTAATTTATTTTCTGATTTCCTTCATATTTCTTCTATTTTTTTCTTTTTTCTGCATTCGCCTTGTTCTTCCTTATTTGTTTTTTTGTTTTCCTCTATTTTTTGATTTCTCATAGCTTTTTTCCTTTCTATTTTTATTTTTTTCAAATTCTGGTCATTTTCTCTCTCCTCCCTTCTCTCTTCTTTTCTTTTCATCCCTCTTGTTTCACTGTATTCTCGATCTTTTAATTCAAAAGTGTAGTACCATTTACATGTCTATGGTGGCATTTTATAACATTCTTCTTCATAGCACATTCCTATATACTCTATATCAAACCATTTATCGAGTAGAGGGGCAGGACCAATACCTCGAAAACTTCCGTCGATGTATCTTCCACCATATTGTTGATACCACGTAACATCGTCACCTTGTACTACTGGTGGTCCTGCCAGGTTAGGAATTATTTTCCAGAGTCCTTCTTGAGTTGCTATCTTCCTAACCCTTGGTACTTTTCTTCTCTCCTGACGCATTTTTTTTAGAAGATCTTCTATATACCCTTCCACCTTGACACAAATATATCTTCTCTTCTTAGTACTATTTTTAAGCAAGGGGCCTTCTTTTCAAAGTAAGCATCCCATTGCTCATCAGTCCATTCCTCCTCGTCATCCTTTTGAGACTCATCTTGTTCTTGGCTTGCTTGTTTCTCCTTTTTCGCTTGGGCTTCCGTGTCTAATTCCTTGGCTACATATTCCCGTTTTACTCCTTCATAAGGGGCCACATAGTGCCAGTGTCCCCCCATTCGACGCCATAGGGCAGGGGTTCCAAACACCGAAGCATACAATTAGGCAATGGACATTGAAACTTTATTTATTATCAGAAATATCATGTACAATCCGAGAGTATCAGCAGTGCTTAACAATATAACCATCGGCACATAAGCATATAATCGGGTGATGGACATTGAAACTTTATTCATTATCAGAAATATCATGTACAATCCGAGAGTATTAGCAGTGCTTAACAATATGTTCTTTTTATGCTCTGATTTATTTCAATTAAGTCCTCATCCAATTCCTTACCGACTTGCTTTAGTCTTCTTCATCGATTTTCTTGTTCTTACAGCCTGAGTGATCGCCTAACTTGCTCTTCCGAAGTCCTGTGCCCGTCAGGTACTCGATTCTTGTCTTTGTTCGGCCATACGGGTATCTATTAGTTGTTCAAGCAATCATTGTTGGTTGCCGGAAGTACGACGCTGGCTAGTATCGCATTCTTCCTCTTCACATTTGGTTCTATCTTCACAACGTTGTACGATTTGCTGCCTTCGGTGCTCACAATCCTCTTCTTCTCATAAATCCTGTAGGATAATGAAATGGCAGGCCAGTAACCTGGGCATACAATTTAGGAGGTGGTTCACCTCGTCGTTCACTTCCAACCGATCCCAGATGACTTCCTCAGGGATCTCCCGAATGTGGGATTCCCTATGCACGTGGTCATGTAATGATATTTTCCACAAATTTACCAGATCTTCTATCAATGAGTCTTCCCGCTCCTCATTAGAATTTACAGGTTCTTCTGCTAGTTGACCCATTATGCTGCCATGGTAGATGATGCCCTAGTCCGTTCAGGCAATGGCACCAAATGTTTGCCTACGGAATGTAATTCAAATCTTACGTACTATTGGCAAACTAGTCATGTGCATAACATAGAATAAAATAGTAACCAGAAAGATATCATATTTGAACACCATAAACTTTATTCATTATCAGAAATATCATGTACAATTCGAGAGTATCAGCAATGCTTAACAATATAACCATCGGCACATAACTCTCTCCCGACTATCCCAACATACTACATATAACATTTGGCGATGGTTAGATAACCAACCGACACGACATTTCATAATAGCATTAACATTAACATTAATCCGAACATGACTACCCGCAAGTACATGACATTATTATTCTTACTAATCTATATCTTTATTAGCAATTGACCAACTACGACCAAGGCCGACTAATACAAAAGTAAGTTATCCTATCTACAATGAGAGTGAAAGTGAGCTTGTTAAGATTGGAAAAACTTACAGTATGCTTTTGGATAAGAATGGAGATGTGAAGAAGAAAGTTCATGATTTACAGATTGAGCATGCAAAAGTTCTTACTGCTAAGAATTCTCTCATTGATGTTTTCTAGAAAGTTAACTATATAACTGAAGGGAGATTAGAATAAATGACTGAGATTCTTAAATCAGGAGAAAAACTAGAAGAAGCAATAACTATTCCTGAGTCTCTTGTTCAAATAATCAATAGAACATTAGAGAAAAATAGCCTGATCATAGCCATTGGGATTGTGATGGATTCTTGGGAGAAATTCCTTCCATAAATGAAAGATAAGTATAAAACAATTTTCTAAATTTTTGTAGTAGTTGTCAATTTTGATCAATTTTTGCATTGGGAGAAAGAATGAAGTAGGAAAAAGTATAGTAAAATATCTAAGGGGAGAGAATAAGAAAGGGAGTGTAAGCAGATATTGTAGAGCTTTGTCATTGATGTCAAAGGGGGAGAGAATGTAGTGAAAGATTCCTAACATTCAAAGGGGGAGTAGTAGTTTTGGCTTTGATATGTTTTTGGTTGTGACACTTAGTCAAATTTTCACTAAGTGTTGCCATCAATGCCAAAGGGGGAGATTATTGGCATATGTCCTTGGGAGATCATTTTTGGATACTTTTGTTGTCATTGATGGCAACTAGAGCCAGTAGTTTGGTCCGCAGTATTAGTAGTGTTCATACCGGCAGAGTGAGTGAAGAACAGGACATCTGGTTGGAAAATTGATCCTATCACTTCTCTAGATCACTATTTCATTTTTTGGATCTCTAGGAAATATTTCGTAGCATGTACACTATCCTACTGAAGATTTTTGTGGTGATGTATTAATCATAGTTTGATTTAAGAGGTTCAGTGGCATGATTCATGATCTATTTTTTCATTGTGGTCGACATGCTTGACGTGGTATATCGTGGATGTATGTGGAGTAATTGTTTTGCTATATCTTATGTTTTGAACCTTGGTGTGGGTCCCTACTTTAAGTCTAGCTGACTTGTGTAGGTATGCATAAATTATAACGTGTGATTTGGGCCAACATAAGAAGGAATATTGTATTTTGTTGTGAAGCTGACATATATTGAATCTTTGGGTTAGTGGATATTTAAGGAAGATCGGTAATTCACTTTGAATGAGTATGATGTGAAAAGAAAGGTATGTGTGTGAAAAATATCAGAATAGTTGATATTAGAAGATTTGTTGAGAAAATTTTAGTTGTGCTACAGAAGGGTTTTCAGCACGAGAGCAGAGCAGAGTAGAGTATAACAGAGTCGAGCAGAAGTGTGAATTGGATAGAAGGTCCAATGTCTGATTGTGCGCTTCAGTGGAACTAAATATAGGCATTTGTAGATGTTATACTCTTAGTTATAATTTTTTTGTAATCTATATTATAATTGTAAGGCAGTGAGCCTCTTTCTTTGAGCAACGAGCTCTAGGAAGTGCGGTTGAGTGCAAGTGCATTCCCCTCTTTTATTTTAATTTTAATAGAGTAAATTTGTGGATTAATCTCCACCGTGGTTTTTCCCCTAACAGGGTTTCCACGTAAAAATATATGGTGTTATGGTGTTCATTAATGTGACTGCATGTTTTCATTTGTTATGTGTTGCTAATGTTATATAAAGTTCAATTATTGTTGTTGATGGTTTTAGATCTATTTTCAAATAAAAATTGTTGAACACTGATTCACCCCCCCCCTCTCAGTGTTCCTAGTGTCCAACACCAATACAAGTCATATATTCTAGATCTTCATTTGACTCCATTCATCCAACAAGGCACTAGTCTTACACATTTCATTTTAATTTTATCAAATCTATTTTCAAAACTTTACATTTATTAATTGAACATATTAATAAACTTAACCTTGATATTGCTTATACAATTTATACCAAATTAGGTTTGCATCTCTCCACTCCCAATTTCCATTGTGGATAGATTTCTCAAGTGGGAAACACATAGTTTAATTCTACTTCATTTGCATAGGTACACCCACCTAGGTCTGGCAGAGCCTGAAGAGAAGAAGGTTCAAGTGCACCATTTGGCCTTGTTCGTTAGCCTAAAACGTACCAAGAGCTTGGAAACCTCTTGTGGCTTATCAACCAACATTTTTGAGAGCTAATAGGTTCATTCAATGAGCCCATTGATTCCTTTTACAACCACTTCCATATTCACATGGGTCCCAAGATGACCCTTGCTAACTTAATGACATGCAAACAAAAAGATGATGAGAAAGTGACCTACTTCATAGCAAGATATCAAATACTTTATTCACAAGTAAACATTAAGATCCTTGATGCCGACCTTCAATGAATGTTTATTACCAACTTACAAGATAAAATCCAAATAAAACTTGAAATGTTGAGATTTCCATCCTTCACATAGTTATGTACCGCCCTTCATGATTATCAAAATTTGTCTTGCGGTTGTGATGTGAAAAATCCCCCTAGTCGTACTGAAAAATCTAAATCTACAACTCAAATTGGCTATTAACCTTTTAAGAATCAAAATAAAAACTTTTTACAACTAAATTTCCCTCAAATGAGTCAACAAACTAATAATCAAGTGGCTTCTATAAAAACAATTCCTTTCGGGGAGAGGGATAGGGAGTTCACTCCTTTACTTGATACCCTTCATAATATTATGTTGCAGCTCATTGAAAAGAACATTCTTACGTTACCTCTTGTTAGAGAACGTGACCCTAATATACCATTGCCTAAAGGATTTTGAAAAATGCTTATTGTCATTACCATCAACAAAATGGGAATGGCACAAAATATTGTAAATGTTGTAAACATCTTGTGCAAGACCTTATTGACAATAATCAACTTAAAATTAGAGGTGTGAATGATCAAGGTAATAATTATGTAGCCCCTCCTAATCAAAATTTGCAAATCTTTACAAATCCCATGCCTAAGCACACTATTTCATTTGTCAAAGCTCATAAAACTAATAATGATGTGATGAACGTTGACACAGATGATGACAATATGGATACTATTAATTAGCGTCTTGTAAATGAAGTGATAGCATTTATTGAAGCTAGACCTCGTAAGGGCTCAACTAAAAAGTCTCTTGACATTTCTTTCTCACAAAATGATATACTTAAACGTGCACCATATGGTCATCTTTACATAGCAAGCCAAATCAATGATAAGCCCACCAATGGGATATTAATTGATTTCGTCTTTGGAGAGAATATGATCACTGAAGAATTTTTATATGTGCATGAACTATACCAAGATACATATGAAAAACTGAAATCATGGATCAAGACACATAATGGGTTTTTTTTCCCTATGATAGGCTCGATAGTGATGCAGAGGGTCAGGGACTTTGCAAGGAACACCAGATAACAAGACCAACAATGCTTCACTTCTCAACCTTTCAACTAAGCACCAACCTGAAGATAAGGCCTCAACTTTGCATTCATGACCTATTTGCTTCCCTTGTGGTTCCAAACCATTTGAATGATCTCAAAGGACTTAACCTAACTTGACTCAAAAGGTTCTCAAGCCCTAACCCTCTGTTTTGAACAAAACTCACTTTTGCTTGCTCAACTAGCCTTCTAGCCCTATTAGGCCTTTGGCGAAGGATTCTTGACTATTTCCTCAAACTTTGCAAATGAACCTCCAATCTAATGGTTGTTTCAGGTGTGGTTTGTGATGAAAAACATCATGTCAACTCCTTGGCATCACTTGTTTCAGACAATCTTTCTTCAAACCCTGCTATTTCCTCAAAACTAGGCCTAATTAGCCCTATTTTTCAAAGCAACCCCTCTTTAGATTTGTCCCCTGACCTTGAAACTCTCAACAGTCTTCCAAAACATTCCCAAACCAAATATTTTTAGACTTTTAATCTTCTATGTTACTCTTAACATGCCCAATTACAAAACCCTCCCTAAATTGGCTTAAAACTAGGGCTTTTTGGTTCTAGGACTTCCAAACACTTCCAGGTCTTAAATTTTGACTTTTCACCATTAATTCATCATTTCTCAACTACTGCAACTCAAAAATGTACCTCTTGTTAAGGCAGATTCTCCACTGCTATACCCTAGGGTCCATCTTCATGCCTTTTCCTTTGCTAATTCATTGTGCACATGTTAGTTTTCCTCTTCCATGCACATTTCTTTGTTAGTTTCTTATGGTACATGTCAAATTTGATCCATTTCATAGGTGTTCAGTTAAATTACTCCATGAAATGGATCATTCAATCATTAAAACCCTCAAAACAGAGCAAAATCTGTATCTTTCTGTGGACAGTCAATTAAAACGTGCAAGAATTGATCCCTATTGTCTTTCAGAGCATACAAAGGTTTGAAATCATGTAAATACCAGTCCTTAATCCATCACAATGAATCAAACTTCAATAGGAAATCAATAGACTACCAAAAAAAACACAAAATAATGCAAAAAATTATAGTTTACTGCTTTTCCTGAGAACAGTCCGTACAACTCTTCTTCAAAAATGACCAACCCGTACAAATGAATATTTTAGGGTTATAAACCCATTCTCCAACTGATCCAACCGAATTGGATTGATTACAATGCTTTATTAACTCTAAAACACTCAAAACTCTCTTTCCCGCCTAAACTGAAATTCAAAATTTTGAAATGACAAACTTACCTTTTATTGATTTATACTGACCAAAAGCTATCTAGACTTTAATATCTAACCATAATTGATCTAATTAGAACATCATAAACCTACCTACACCTCTTGGACACTATTGGTCCACTTACAAGATTCTTTTGTCCTATGGTCCTTTTAGGACCCTTAGAACTTTTAACATTCTCATTACATTTATTCATCTCAAATGCCATTATAGGCTCCAATAGGTCATAATTAATGTTTTGACTTGCTTGAAAGGTCCTCCTGACCCCTACACACTCCTGATCCTTGAAGAGCTCCTTGAAGGCCTTGGGTGCTCCTGCACCATTCTCCCTAGGAAAGAAAGAGCTCTTGCCGCAAGAAGTGTCCCATGTGTTGCCACCAAAAGACCTTTTGCTCACATGTGTTTTCATCTTCCAATGAGAAGGCATGTAGTCTCCCAAAGTCACTGTCTTTCTCTTCTGCCAATCTGCATTCTTGACATAATCAAAATATGGATTAGTGTGTCCTCTTTGCTGCTTGATAATAGTAGGTTCTTGTGCCCTGCTCCTACCCTCATTCCACTGTCTCCTTTGTGAAAGAACTCCACCATTATCACCCTCAATCATAGGGCATTCATTGCCTCCAACCCTAATACTGTCCAAATACCACAAAGTCTGATTTGAAGGACTGTCCACTTCACAACCCTGCTGCAACTTGTCTTTTTTCAGCTTACCAATGCCTTCCCCTATTTCACCCTGCTTATTCACCTGCGGACTCTTCTCAAAACAAATCACAAAACTATCATTAGACTGCTCCAAAGGTAAAGGAACCAAGTGATATCTAACATCTCCTTTGTGAACCAAATATGTGTTAAGAAATCCATCATGCAATGTCCTTCTAGCATACTGCCATGGCCTTTCCAAGATGATATGACCACAATTCATTGGAATGACATCACAAAGTACCCTATCATGATATGAACCAATTGAAAAATCAACAAAAGCTCTCTTACCAATCTCTACATGCTGTCCTTGAGCTACCCAAGTGGCTTTGTAGGGAGTTGGATGATCAAAAGTTTCAATCCCTAACTTGGTTATCATATCAAGTGAAACTAAATTGCTATGTGACCCTGAATCTATGAGCAATCTGCAGATCTTACCATGACTGAGACAATTTGTTTTGAAAATAGTTACCTTTGGTTCTTGATGAAGTCTTTCTCCTTGCTTGATCATAAGAAACTCACCATCAGTCACAGGGTCTGCCATAAATGTTTTTGGTTCCTCCTTCTTGTCTTCTTCTTCTTGTACCAAGTTAGCTCTCCTTTCTCTACCCCTATCAACTTGTTCCCATTTAGGACACTTGAAGGAAGGATGCCCTGGTTCATTGCAATTGAAACACCTACCTGTGAATGGTCCTCTACCTTGTCCAAATCTGCCTCCTCCTCTAGGAGTGTATCCACCTCTTTGATCAGAAAATATCTCTTTTCCTTTGTCATTGCTTCTCTTATCATTACTGCCTTGTCCTTGCTCTCTATTACCTCTACCCCTGTTTGAACTACCTCCTCTTCCACCATTGCTTGATCTTTCTTGCTTCCTTTTTACCTTTTCTTCTACTCTAATGGCCAACTGAAAACATTCTCCCAATGTCCTTGGCAATTGAAACCAATCTCATTTTGTAGATTGTACCTCAAGCCATTGATGTACCTGGCTATTTTCTCATCCTCTTCTTCATAACCTCCTCTGATACTAAGCTTGTGAAATTGCTCAGTATAGGACATAACATCCAAGTCCTTTTTCTTTAAATTATGCCTCATCCTTTTCACATGAATGGTATAATCAGATGGTAGGAACTGCTCCTTGACCAAACTCTTCATCCTTTCCCATGTAGAGACCTTTGCCAATCCTCTAGCCATCCTATCATTCTGGAAACTAGTCCACCATGTCAATGTTGTGCCTCTCAACTTGGTTTTAGCAAACTTAACCTTCCTCTCTTCATCCATCTCCTCAAATTCAAAGTAGTTTTCTAAGGCATCAAGCCATCCAAACACCTCCTCACTATCCATCTTCCCTTGATAGATAGGAAAGTCTATGTGACTCTTCCCTCCATGACCCTAGACTGCCTTCAACAATCTTAGTAACCTCCTTTCCTCAGGGTCCTCTGTCTCATCTGCTTGTTGTTCCTGATTTACCCTCACATGCTCTTCTTCTTCATCATTGTTTTCTTGGTCTTCTTGTTCTTCTCTCCTCCTACTCCTCTCAAGGTTATTGATCCTTTCCTACATAGTGTCTCTCTCTCTTCTCCATTGCATTTCTTCTCTTGCTCTTGCTGCTTCTTGTTCCCTTCTTTCTCTTCTATCCCTCTCCAAGATCTCCTTCAACTCTTCCAACTCTCTTGCCAATTGGTTTTTTGGTGCCATTGCTATTTCTCCAATCCCTAAAGGACCTACTCACTGCTCTGATACCACTCTGATGCAGAGGTTCAAGGACTTTGTAAGGAACACCAGATTACAAGACCAACAATGCTTCACTTCTTAACTTTTCAACTAAGCACCAACCTAAAGATAAGGCCTCAACTTTGCATTCATGACCTATTTGCTTCCCTTGTGGTTCCAAACCATTTGAATTATCTCAAAAGACTTAACCTAACTTGACTCAAAATTTTCTCAAGCCCTAACCCTCTGTTTTGAACAAAACTCACTTTTGTTGCTCAACTAGCCTTCTAGCCCTATTAGGCCTT
This sequence comes from Sequoia sempervirens, assembly GCA_007258455.2. Classification (NCBI taxonomy): domain Eukaryota; kingdom Viridiplantae; phylum Streptophyta; class Pinopsida; order Cupressales; family Cupressaceae; genus Sequoia; species Sequoia sempervirens. The sequence continues at coordinate 93,684,322 of VDFB02179234.1, forward strand.
TGGCGAAGGATTCTTGACTATTTCCTCAAACTTTGCAAATGAACCTCTAATCTAATGGTTGTTTGAGGTGTGGTTTGTGATGACAAACATCATGTCAACTCCTTGGCATCACTTGTTTCAGACAATCTTTCTTCAAACCATGTTGTTTCCTCAAAACTAGGCCTAATTAGCCCTATTTTTCAAAGCAACCCCTCTTTAGATTTTTCCCCTGACCTTGAAACTCTCAACAATCTTCCAAAACATTCCCAAACCAAATATTTTCAGACTTTTAATCTTCTATGTTACTCTTAACATGCCCAATTACAAAACCCTCCCTAAATTGGCTTAAAACTAGGGCTTTTTGGTTCTAGGACTTCCAAACACTTCCAGGTCTTAAATTTTGACTTTTCACCATTAATTCATCATTTCTCAACTACTGCAACTCAAAAATGTACCTCTTGTTAAGGCAGATTCTCCACTGCTATACCCTAGGGTCCATCTTCATGTCTTTTCCTTTGCTAATTCACTGTGCACATGCTAGTTTTCCTCTTCCCTGCACATTTCTTTGTTAGTTTCTTATGGTACATGTCAAATGTGATCCATTTCATAGGTGTTCAGTCAAATTACTCCATGAAATGGATCATTCAATCATTAAAACCCTCAAAATAGAGAAAAATCTGTATCTTTCTTGTGGACAGTCAATTAAAACGTGCAAGAATTGATCCCTATTGTCTTTCAGAGCATACAAAGGTTTGAAATCATGTAAATACCAGTCCTTAATCCATCACAATGAATCAAACTTCAATAGGAAATCAATAGACTACCAAAAAAAAACACAAAATAATGCAAAAAACTATAGTTTACTGCTTTTCCTGAGAACAGTCTGTACAACTCTTCTTCAAAAATGACCAACCCCGTACAAATGAATATTTTATGGTTATAAACCCATTCTCCAACTGATCCAACCAAATTGGATTGATTACAATGATTTATTAACTCTAAAACACTCAAAACTCTCTTTCCCGCCTAAACTGAAATTCAAAATTTTGAAATGACAAACTTACCTTTTATTGATTTATACTGACCAAAAGCTATCTAGACTTTAATATCTAACCATAATTGATCTAATTAGAACATCATAAACCTACCTACACCTCTTGGAAACTATTGGTCCACTTACAAGATTCTTTTGTCCTATGGTCCTTTCAGGACCCTTAGAACTTTTAACATTCTCATTACATTTATTCATCTCAAATGCCATTATAGGCTCCAATAGGTCATAATTAATGTTTTGACTTGCTTGAAAGGTCCTCCTGACCCCTGCACACTCTTGATCCTTGAAGAGCTCCTTGAAGGCCCTGGGTGCTCCTGCACCAGATAGATATCCCTTTAAAAGTGGGACCAAAAACATTAACTATCTCATTTTCCATTATTCTACAATTGGACCATTTTCATGTGAAACTAGGCTATCCATGGCTTTTCTCCATGAATATTGTCCCTTAAACTGTGCATAAATGTCTAAATTTTCCATTTGGAAATGATATCTTTACTATGCATCATAGTGGATTTAATCCTACGTTGGCTCGATGGAATTTTTCACTAGATTTCTTTTGGCTCGAGCCTATGGAACCTATCAAACCTCGTGAGGATTTATTTTTCAAATCATATGAAATTTCAAGGAAAATAAAATAGCATAATTATCCCTTCGAAACATGCCTCAACCTATAAATGAAACACCTATCCTTGACGAAGCAATGATTGAACAAAAATCCCTTTTGAACATACAAGAGCAACATTTAGAAAAACCTCCCACAATTTCCTACAAGAGACCATGTTGACCCAAAATATTTTCTTTTTCTTTTTCATTCATCTTGTGTTTTCCTTTTGGGGATGATGTAATGCATCAAGACATTTAGCTCCCTTCCATGTTGACCCAAAAGGATTTTTCTTTTTTTTCACTCTCTTTGTGTCATTTTTCTAGTTCTATGAGTATTTGGGGAATGACAATAGTTCTATGCTCTATGACAATATTGTAGCAAAAACATATTGACCCAAAATCCATAGATCCCTTATGTATTTGTGGGGTAAACCCTTCCTTACTATTTCATTAAACAACTTATTTTAGAAACATATGACTTGGCATAGGGTTTTTCGAGGAAAGCTCTCATGTCTTAGGCAAAACATTTGGATACTTTAAATAAATTGCTCACAGTAATGGTGTAGAAACCACTTTAAAGTGGGTGCATACATTGATGACATCTTTCGACTCATGGCATTATTTTTATTTTTATTTTCTTGTGATGTGTCCTCCTCTTGGTGGTGTCATTGGGTTTTATTTCCTCCAAGAGTGTACAATCTACCATCATGGTATTATGCGAATGAGGCATCCCATGAGTGATGATCTGACACCCTTGACTTGTCCTCTCTTGGAGACATTAGGAATAATGCTCCATAAGAAGAAGACCTTACATTAATAGAGCAAAATCACCTTTATCAAAATTTTACATGACATTACAAAAGAATTTATGAAAGCATTACATTGTGGTGCTTGATCAAAGTTTTCAAGAGGATAACCTTGGTATGGTATGAGAGGCTAATATGATTCTCTCATTTTCCACCTCATTGGGATAAATAACCTAGTGGACAGACTGAGGTTCCACTACCTCAAAGTGAGCATGCATATTTTGGGACAGCTCACCTAGTAGACAGACTGAGGTTCCACTACCTCAAAGTGAGCATGCATATTTTGGGACAACTCACCTAGTAGACAAACTGATGTTCCACTACCCTAGAGTGAGCAGCATATGTTACAAACAAACATCCTCATTCAACATTGCACTGGAATGGTTGTGCTTGATCCTTTTTTTTTTCTTGGCCTTTGATAGGGTAGGATCATGTATCTTTGTTATTGTTGCATACTTAAGTGTCTTGAATGTCTACTATTGATCATCAAAGCTTAATGCACCTCTCCAACATCCTTATAGGAAATTTAGTAAGCGGGGGACCAATTTGTGCCTCACTGAATGACCTCTAGGATTTTTATAGAAATTCAACTCTTCTTTGTTTTAGGAGGAAAAGGTAGAAGCAAATTCAAATAAAATATGGAAATGTTGATGCGCCAAAGCTTTTACAATATTTCAAACCTTAAATTATTTCCTACGAATGATATAATAGAAACAAAATGCCATAGGCCCTTCATTGTTGGGAAGAGAATGAGAAACAAAGGCTAAATAAAAGCACACTATAGTCTTTCAAATCTCTCCGTGGGAAGCACCCATTAAGGTTTGATCAAATATAAGAAAACTCAATAAGTTAGCATAAATATCAAAAAAATTGTAGAATCCCTTTCCCCTTTTATGGAATAATATGAAAAATAATGACTTTTACAAAAAATGGAGAAGTCCAACAGACATAATCCAATTTCCAAAAGCCATCATTCAACATAAAAGCTTATAGCATGGAAATTAGCCACCCAAACTATCAAGATAAAGTTAAAAAAATGTTTTAACATGAAAGAGAATATAAAGAAGGAACTTGAAAAAGGCCATAATATGCATAGTTTCAAAGATTTCTTCTAAATAGATCAAACTTTAATATCAAATGAGATGAAAAACAAAGGTCAGATGCCAATCGATGATAGTTTGAGTTAAAATATAACATGCCAGAGAACAATAGTACTCTACAAAACTTTCTACTTCTGAAAAACATAAAACTCCCTAACTAGATCTATCTACTCTGAAAATGTATTTGAAGTAACTTGTTATTTTTGAAAAACTTTCAAGAAAAACTAAAAAAAAAAATCTTCTTTCGTCCACTATTTATAGCCTAGAAGAATAGAACACCACCATCAATCGTTCCAAAAGTAAAATTGCCAGATGCTTGCACCTGATAGCCCATGATCTAATCATAGATACTGATTAGATCATAGCAATCCTTGCTCATTAATTCCCAATGGCTTCATATATGTCCTTAGATATTTAGCAAAGATTCCAATCAAATTTTAGAAAATAGCCTGGCAAAATATGATTGATTGATCATATATATTGATGGCGTCAACTCAAAGATTCCACCCCAAAAGTAAGAAAGAACTAGCACATTATGACAAAATCCATCCGAAGAGGTCACTCCACAAAAACAAAACCTACTTGAAGTGAAGAGATGACATGTCGAGTGAGCAGGGAATCTTAGATTTATGAAAATGGCTTTAGAGAGAATTCCCACCGAGTTGACATGTTCCCCAGCTCACTCCTAAAAGGAATATGGTAAAAAAAAGCCATGTAGCCACTACATGGCATATTTTACACCTTTCAAAACAATCTTTTTACTTTTAAATGTGGATCCATCCCGAAGACGAAAAATATAAGATTCAAAAACCAAAAAGATTAAGGGAAAAAATTTCTTTACAATTTTGGCGACTCACAAGGGGCCTTCACTTGCGGAGGCAAGAACCTAGAGCTCCGAAATTTCTTGGAGTTTGAGGAAGGTGGAATGTTGTACCTCCCAATCTAAATTAGTGGGTTGGATGAGAGTGTAGAGAATCTCATATGCTAGATCCAACTCAAAGATTTCCTTAAAAGAAAAACCCACCCACCTTGATGAAACAACCTTGATGTAGTAATAGAGCTGAGAAAGGGGAAGGATCTCCTTCTCAATTTCATCAACGGTGGGCATCGGGCTTAAACCTGGGAGTGTTGTGGAAGCTTGGGCCTTCTATCTGATTGCGTCCATGATCTGCTCAATTGACAACAAACCTCTATCTAGCGAGAAAAGGGCGAGTAATCTGGAGTCAAGCAGAACATTGAAATCCTTTTTTATCTCATTAACCTTCTTATTCAACACTTCCTAACGCTCCTTGATTTTTTCTACAACCTTGAATTCACTTTCCTTTCTTGAGGCATCCCTTTGATTAGGAATCCCTATATCCCTTCAAACCTCTTCATTGGCCTTGCATAGCTTTGAAATAAAAATTTCTAATTTCATGGCTTGGGGAGCATAAATTTGCAAAATTTGGTTGGTCACCGAGTTATCCTTTTCATTTAATTCTTGAGCATCCCTTAAAAACTACAAGACTAGCTTTAGAGCAATGACCATGGCCATGATCCTTTCCCAATGCACAGATATCAATCCTTTCAATATCAGAAGATTTTCGGATCCTTGCACAACAACCAATTCTTGATGGAAGTGAGCTTCCCTTTCTTTCATATTTTCTTCCACCTGCTTTTTCTCCTAGAGGGCATTTGTTAGTTCAAAATTCAATCCGTTGACCACTTGATCGCAAGCATGTAAAATGAACTCGATCTCTTGCTTCTCTTGCTTTTCCCTCTCCATTTCTGCTTGGGCCTTTTGTAGATTGTCGGAAGCTTGAGACCATATGGTGTCTAATTCTTTTTGCATATTTTATTGTATATGTTGGTACTTTGTGTTTCTTCGACATTCAGCAGCAAGCTCAACTCTTAACTTTTTAATCTCAATGTAAAGTTGAATTTGTTCATTTTGGGCCTCTTCAAGCAACTTAGTCGCTTCCCATTACTGATCCTGTATTTTCCTTATGCAAGTCGTTTCAACCTCTCTACCCTTGATTTATTTTTGTAGCATGTCCATCGTGTCCTTTATATTTACCAACTCTGCCTCACACTTCTTTAACTTCTTTTCTAGCCTCTCATAACCTGTGTAGACCAATTTCTTGGTGGCCTTAGCCAGAACAACCTTGTCACACAAGCAAGTTTCATTTAAATCCAGGCCCATAGCTATGATGTTGTAATCTTCCATCTACATTTCTCCCTCAGGCTTGGGTACGAGTGGCTTCATGGTAGTGATTAGCAAGGAATTTTGCTCCTCATTGAAACAAGCCTCAATCTTCTTAGTAGTTGCCTATATAGTGGATTTTATCTGTAGCTTCTATTTTCTATCCTACCGAGCATACTTTGTTGCATCGAAATGACCTTGGAGACTCTATGGGGTGTCGATGCTTTGTGCAGCAATGGAGGCACCTGGAGGGAGAATAAATAGGGTGACAAAAGGGGAAATGTTGGTTGTATGGGATTATGGAGAGGAAAAGGGGAGCATTATCATAGAGAATGATGAGATACCATATAGAGATTGAGTAGGGGGAATATTCGTTAGAGTAAAAAAGAGAAGTGGGTGGAAAGGGATATGTTTTCCTAGGAGCAGATGGGATTGGAGAAATTGCCAACATGGATTTTTCAGATTTTTCAATGGGGCCCTTGAAAGGGCGATTAAAGAATCAATTGAGGCCAAAGTGGATGATGCTCATTTGATGTATGAAGTTACTTCACAAGGTTCATTTTTGAAAATGGTTAGGGGTTCATTTAGGATGAAAAGATCAAAATCCACAGATGGAGGACCCTTTTCCATAGATGGGGGAAGAGGAGTAACTAGAGATACTGAGACAAAAAGGAGAGAGGGAGAAAAACTTACCTAGGCTGCTAAAGCTGACAATCCCTATGGAGTGGACTCCACTTCTTCTCCCCTAATCAATGCATCAAGTCCACCTAGTTCTTAGACTCATATCCTCTTTGCATGATCAAAATTAGTATATTTTGATCCCTTGGCGGTCGGTCCCACCAAAACTTGGCCTTCGGTAACCATAGCGGACCTCTTTGGGGACCGTCGGGTTCTTTTTCCTTTGCTTCGAGCACTGGTGGAAGATGTGACCTGAGTCCTTATGCTTGGATCCTTTTCTTTTCTTTGGTCCTTGAGGCTGGGAAGTACAAAGCAGAAGCTCCTCTTGTTCAACCTCATGATTGGTCTCAGGATTACTATCCCCGGTATCAACCTTCTTGTTGTAAATCTCATCGAACCTTTCATCTTGTGGCTAGAGATCCCCATACAGGGCATTAGGGCACCTCATCTCCTATTGGAACCTCTAGAAGTCTTGTTTCTTTCTCTCTGACCATCCCAGGTGCTTTAATTGCTTATTGAGAGACTTTCCCATCAAGAGGTTCCTCTGGTACTGCGCAATCTTGACGTAAAAATAAAGACATGGTGGTTGATTGAATGGCATGTGGGCCAAGTTGATATATATATCTATCCCTTCTTTGGTCAAGTTCTTTCTCAACTCAAAATACTCCCAAATCTCATGCCTCAAAGTTGGGAGATGCCTTATCAGGTTGTAATCCCACTTGTCACAAATGAGAACTAGGCCCAAGTGCACCAATTTTTTAGTAAGCACCTCCTATTCCCTCTGCTTTACTAGTGTTACTTGACTATTGGCAATAATGAGAGGAGTCGAAAGAGTGATGTTTTGTTCATTTTGGTGTTGTAAGTTTTGTTGCCAAGGGTTACCTATCAACATGCCTCCAACGTGAAAACTTGATTTGTTACAAATTTAGGGAACCTGGAAGGCTCCATGATGAAACCATGGAATTTGATAAAGGTGAAATCATCACCAAAGAAATAATCCACTAGCATCTACGAGCCTTTTATCCATTGAAAAACCTCAAGGGAAAAATGGCCCGGAGGGCGTGGGAACAAGTCTAGAAGTACTGGCCTCATGAAATGATCCACTAACCAATAATAATCCCATGTCTTTGAAAGCACATGGGTATAGACTGAAATTGGTTGGTAGAGACCCCTTACATCAAACCTAAATAATGAAAAACTTCTTTTTTCAGGAAATTCATAATTTTGATGCAAGATTAAGTTAACCAAGAATGAAGAATACCTAAATTTACATTTAGTATCATAAGTCCTCAATTGTACTAGCATTTCCTTAGCTATTACCTTAGAAAAATCAAAATACTTCTAGCTTTTTTCTTTCTTAAGCATGAAAGCCAAGCCCATCTGGAAAGGATGGACCCATTCATCATCATCAAAACCATAAATACAGGTCAACATTGAGAAAATAGACTATGTATCTTATTTGAATTTTTTTCCTACTAGAGGGAAGGGAAACTGGTCTCTTTCTAGCCTTTCCTTTGTTTCATCTTCGTAAAATTGCAACTACTTAGTTCTCGTTCTCTATAACTCTTCCATTTCTTCTGAGTTGAAGCTCTCGACACCCTAAGTTGCAAGGATACACAACATATCACTGATATCAGCCACACTAAATGAAACCTTTATCCTACTACCGTTAACAACCCCTGTCTCTTTGTCAAACCTTTTAGCACATGCATCCACCAGCTCTGGACATGGGTGTATGGTAGGAAACATGAACTATGGAAAACCACAATTCTAGAGCTATGAAGTAAAACCTTCAACTAACCCATGTTTAACCATTCTTTGTAATTCCCCTTCCCCAAGGCTTTTAGGGTTAGCCATCAGTTTTGGGTTGAAAATGTTGTCTTAGAAATCTAGCACTGCCTCTTTCTTAATAGGGTCGTCTGCTTGCACTAATTTGGTATCGAAAAAATATCCTTCTTTTGACGTAGAGGAATTGGTGAATGATTCTCTCCAAAATATATTGGCATAACCTAGTCTTTTAGATGAGGCTCTAGCCTTTCTACCAAACATTGATTCTTCCGCCATTGTTATGCCAAAAAATTGTAGAGAGATTTCTCAGAAAAATGACCACTTGTTGTCTTGTTAGAAGAATTTTCTTTTAGGTGAATTTAAATTCTCTTTCACATACATGAAGTTAAGGCACTATCATTATTGTTGGTCTACTAAATGTTGCCACCAAGGTGATACATGTGGATTGGGGATTCGTATCCCTCAGGAATGCCAACTTCACTGCGAGAATGTAATTAGCATATTCTTCCTACCACCTCTTTCACAAATAATCCTAATGCATTGGAAGGCATGTTTTTAGCCAGGTGATGTGTGCTTTGGATTGTATAAACTACTTCAAAAATATGTGTATATTTAATTTGTCAGAACTTGGCACATTAATCAACATATTTTCGTATAAACAAGCAAGTTGGCATTGATGATGGCAACAAACACATGGTTTTGATCGGCCTATGTGAGCATTTACTCCCAATGCCCAAATTTATTTCTCAAGGCCTTTTTTCAGATTTTTTATATGATTTTCCTCTCACCCTCTGATTGCTTTGATATTTTCTCCATTGTCTTTCAGTGAGAAATGGATTTTTTGTTGGTTGGGTTCGCCAACACATCTTTTTCTATAATTAGCTATGCCACTTTATTGCAATATTCATTCAGAATAGCTATTTTATTTTAGAAAGCCTTTCCTGCTATATACCACTACACTAGCCTTAGCTTTTTATCGTTGTTATGTCATTTGGTCTAGGAACTCCCATTCAACTCCTTCCACGAAGGCTGCAACACTCCTTCACAGGTGAAATTACCAGTGACAAAATCAAGCATTTGGTAGGGAGGAATGACCACCTTACTGTCATTTCTTTCAATTGGGTCCTCAATAAGGACTATGTTAAAGATGAAAACCATCCATGATGCAACTCCAATGTTGTCTCCCACTTTGTGGTTTCCCTGCTTGACTTGGACATTAGTAAGCCTTGGATAATTAAGCTATGTTATGCCATGTTTGATTCTCTATATTTGGATATGCTTGATGAGATTGTTTAAGTGGCCATCCCTGGTGTTAGTATTTTGAATGCCATGGACCTCCATAGGCATGTCGATTATGTAGAGGACATCATCCGGATGCCATTCCTTACTGATTTCCACACAATGGACCTCGAGAGGCACCATTCATTGTCTCGGCCTGCAACTACTTCCCTTCTAAGGGAGTTTGGTGTTGAGCGCATTTCAAGGCTAGATTGGAAAAATCATTTTGAATTTCTAGTGTATAGCCGCAGGAATGAGGACTGAGTTCCCTAGTGTGCCAGGACTACGTGTGTTTTTTTGACCCCCTTTTCACCCTACCAAAGAAGAAGAAGAAGAAAGAGAAGAAGAAAAAAGTAGAATGATGAAGATCCATTTTTTACTACTTAGCAATGGTTAGAGGTCATGAATTTCACTATTTTTTTTCTCATTTCCTCTTCTTTTTGTCCTTTTGTAGTATAACTCTTTTTTGGTTTTCTAGAGAAAGCTTCAAGATTCTCCTGGAGCCTTGGGCTATAGTGTAAAATATTTCAATGAATATAATATAGTACATTTCTACTTCTTCTTGTATTACTCTCATGGCTTTATTCGCAAAACTAAATTGTATTTTACAAAAAAATTACAAATGGTACATAACTATGAAAATTTGAAAAAGAACCTGCATATTTTAATGGAACAATTTTAGATGAATACCATTTACTGGTATATCCAAAATGTTGTTGATTGGTGGAAAAATGGATACCTTAGAGATATCACTCTTTCTCCACTAATCATTCAATAATGTCCTAGGAGTCCCAATTAGATTGACTAACAACCTCACAAGGTGAGTCAATTCACAATGAGGATCTAAGAGGGGTTTCTTTTAGTTTTAAAGGGGTTCACCACCAAGAAAATGCTTGGAAAAGACAATTTAACATTCAACTCACAAAATCTAGTAATACAAGCCAAATAATGAATGCAAATGATCAAATTAAGCTACATCAAGTTAGGGTATATGTACCTGGGAATTTTGGAGATGTAACGAGGATTCTAGAAATGTAAAGAAGTTGTCAAAATATGTTGTGGAGGACTAAGATGCCCAAGGTGGCATATTATTGCCACTGCTATTTTTCAGGGAAAATACAAAGTCTTCGAATGTTGGATCAGGATCCCGAAGAATCTCTGAAAAATACCCTATAGAGGACTAAGACACCCTAGGTGGCATATTAGTCCCATTCTAAATTTTTGAAATCTCTAAATGTGATCCTGGGCTCCAAGGTCTGCACTTGCTTCTCCCTGGATCTAAGGTCATGAAACCTCCAGATTTGGCCTGTAGGTGATTTTTTGTGAAGATAACAACTTTGGAATGCAACTTTGCAACTTTTCAATCTTGCACTCTAAATGATGTTCAAGTCTTCAACGTAGATCTATGAATACAACCACACAAGAGAGGGAAAACTTGTTGGTTACTAGTAAATGGGGTTTTTCCTTGGTCAAAACCCTTTTAGGTAAATAAACCAAATGATGAAATGAAGCATGAATTATGAAATATGTAAATGATATCACCTTGGATGATGTCTTATGAAGAGAATATGCAATCTACCATGTAGTGGCCATGAAAAATATAGATTTTGGATCCTCTGATAAGATGTGAACAATGGTTGTAAATAGATCTTTAATGCTACATCCACAATCTTGGCTCAACAACATGAATGGATGCACTAAATTCTTGACATGTTGCTTGAATCTTGATGATGGCTCTAAATTCTTGATAGAATTTATCTTGAATGCATAAATTTTCCTTAGGAATGAATACTTGAATGATTGTTATAAAAATGAGTGGAGGAACCTTGTATTTATACTTATTCATGCTTAATATCCTGAAATTACACCACAACAAGACGACATATGAAATCATTAAATAAGGGAGGCTAAATCCTACTTGAATTTGAAATTGAATCCCAAAAGTAAGCCAAGCAGGACTAAGATTCCCCAGGTGGGATCTTAGTCCCAAGGCTCAAATCTTGGGCCATAGACTCCAAAAAGGGGCCAATTTAAGTTTCCTTGAAATCAGGGTCCCAAGACCCATGGAGGACAAAGACGCCCTAGGTGGCGTTTTAGTCCCACTCCACAAATCAGGGACACAAAAAAAAAGCATTAAATGATCATTGATCATTTGAGGTTTGTTGGGATTAGCCATAAAAATATATAGTTCATAGAGCTTGTGGATGCAAAATAGGACCAATAAAGCCATAAATGAGCATAAATAAAGCAAGGCGGGCCCAAATAAGTGTGAAAATGCAAGGGTATGCGTTTTACTACACTACAGTTACAATCCATATCTTCTAATTCATACACATTCTTTTCTTTGCACATGCAAAGACGGAAGGGACCCTTCCATAATGCTTAAAATTTTGTATGTTGTCCTGGTTTTGTAGTGCACTCGTCATACTTCAGCACCAGGCTTCCTTCCCTGAAATTTGGGTTCAAGTTCTTTTTGCCAAACCATCATTTTACTATTTTTTGACGCCAGATCATGGCCTCGTAAGCCTTTTCCCTATTTTCTTAAAGGTTTAGGAGTTTCACCAACCTTCCATTTCACTGCTTTCTTCAACTTCTAAATCCTTTAACAGTTGCAAGGTGGGGATATCTATATAAATAGGTAGAACCACCTCTTTTCCATATACTAATTCATAAGGAGAGGCCTTCAAGATTTGCTTGGGCATAATTCAGTTGGCCCATAAAGCAACTCGTAGGTGCTTGTGTCAGTCCCTTTGCTATTTTGACCCAATGCGCTTGATTAACCTAATTAAACTTTTGTTGGTTGATTCAACTAGCCCATTTCCTTGTGGATAGTAATTTGATGATGTTTTGAGGTAAACCCCATGTTTGAGAGTGAAATATGACATTCCAAATCCCACAAAATCTCACACATTATTGGATAGGATGGTTTTTGGTGAACCAAATCTTGTTACTAGCTCTTGAAGGAAGTTGAATTTTTTTCCTTTTGTAGCATTTTTTAGGGTAGTGGCCTCCATCCATCTTTTGAAGTAATTGGTTGCCATAAGTATCCACTTATGGCCAATGCTAGAAATGAGATTTATCATTTTGACGAAATCTAAACCCCATTGAGCAAAGGGTTCATCAGTTACAATCAGACTTAGGGGCATGGTGGAATTCTTTTACTTGCCAACAAAATATTGGCACTGAGTACACTTTTGCACCAGATGGTGCACTTCATAAAAAATGAAGGGCTAGTAATATCTTGCTCGCATTATCTTCAAAGTAGTAGTCTTGGCAGAGAAATGTCCACCATTAGGATTGCTATGAAATTCATTTAGGACTCTCTCTTCTTGTGGCTTATCTAAGCATCAGAGCAGGACACCATCATAATTCCTTTTCAACAAGATACCCTCAATTAATACATACTTGGTGCCTTTCAGTAAGTAGTATTTCCTTTTGTGAGGTAGAATTTTGGTCGAGTACTATCGCTTTTGCATATACTGCATTCAATCCACCACCCATGACTTGCCTAATTCGAACTAGTTTATGTAGAATTGAATGGTTTCTTCCTCTGCTAAGGAGCTTAATTCTTGTGCAAGATATTCACATAGACCCCTTCCATAGACCAGCTTGGTTGGTTTAATATCCACATCATATTCTAGGATCTTAGTGATCCAATTGTCCCTCTTTTCGGTTATTTCACCCTTGGTGATATTCTCCTGAACATTGGGATGTGTGAAAAGAATGATGATTATGTTGGCCGATACTGGGTGTCAGAATTTCTTTAGGATTTTTACAATAGAAAAAGCATCTTTCTCAACAAAGTTATACCTGGCGTCATATCCTTTAAGATTCCTATAGTTAAATGTGATGGGATGCTCTCTGCTATTTCCTATGTCCTTCTGAGTGAGCACCGAAGCTATGCTATGGTGACCACTGTAGACATAGAGAAAAAAATCTTTGGAGAAGTCTGGGTAAGCTAACACTGGGGCTACGAAGATGGATACCTTTATTCGCTCAAAAGTCCCCTTGCCTTCGGGGGTCCATTTGAACACTAGATTCTTTTTGAGCATCAAAATGATAGGTCTTGTGATACCTGTGAAATCTAAAATGAACTGACTAACAAAATTAATCTTTCCTAGAAAAGACGGCAGCCCCTTCTAATTTTCTAGTAATGGTAACTCTGTTATAGGATTCACCCTTTTAGGTTCTATCGCTATTCCCTCTATTGATAACATAGAACTGAGTAGCTTACCTTGGGGCACTCTGAAAACACATTTTTTAGGATTTAAGGAAATCCTGAACTATTGGCATTTTAGGAAAACCTTTTTCAAATGATCAAAGTGATCATCTTTTGATTTTGAAAAGACTGTTAGGTCATCTAGATATATTAAAATAATCTGATTAATTAAACCCCTAAAAGCGATATCCATTGCTCACTAGAAAGTAACATCAACGTTTGAAAGTCTGAATGGCATTTTTGAGTACGTGAACATTCCCCACTTAGTAATGAATGTTGTTTTATGCTATTCTCCTTCTTTTACATACTTGGTTATAACTTGAGAAACCATCAAGCAATGAGAACATTTACAATCTAGCCACAATGTATAGGATCTACTCCATTGATGGAAAAGGTTAGTGATCTTTCAATGAGGCTTTATTCAAATCCTTGAAATATACACAAAGCCAAATATCGACATTATTTTTTTTGAACTAGTACTAGATTAGACAACCAGGTAGAATGTTTAATTGGGTATATGATTATTGATTTGATTAATTTGGTGAGCTCTTGGGCCATCAATGCTTTGACCTTTGGATTGACCAACCTTTTTTTTTGTCGGATGGGCTTTGAACCTTCAACCAAGTCAATAGTATGCTGAATTATACTTGGATGGTATCCCCTAAGATCATCGTAGGTCCAAGCTATGACCCCGTCATATCTAGAACATAGACCTTTTGTCTTTCTTTATCTTTTTGTAGAATGTCCATTCCGACCTTTAACTTTCTGCCATTTCCAACATCGATATCTTCATAGTCTTTCTCATCGGTAGTGAACCTTTGTTTTCCATTTCTCATGTCTTTGCAATCAAAAATATTTTTAAGGGAGTTTATTTCCTTTACTGGATCACCTGCTCTTTAGAGGGCTCTACTTTGGGCTATGAATGATCTGAAGCTTTTCCTATTTTTTGTAAAAATGTGGTGATTTGAACATCATCCTTGAATACTTTCTAGTTCTAATCATTGTCAGGAATTGTCAATCGGACAATGATCTATATTACGTTATGCTTTGTTGTTGAATAAAAAATTGATCCAAATTGTGAAACAATTGAAGCCATACAATCAGAAACATAATTCTAGGAATGTGGGATAACTTGAATGTTAAAAGCCTCAAAGCTGTTAATCAAATCCCATATCCTATTTTTGTATGACTTCATTCTTATATTTTTGGCAGCTGCCTACCCACAGACTTGACTCACAACCAACTGTGAATCTCCAAATGGTTGTATTCTTTTTACGCCCATCCATTCTGCAAGGAGAAAAATATGAACCAAAGCTTCATATTCTACATCATTATTCAAGCATGGGAACTAGAAATGAAAATATTTGAGGGTCTCTGAACCTATTAGGGATATTAGTCAAACACCTACTCCAGAATAGGCTTTGCATTTGGCACCATCAAAATATAATGTCCATAGACTGTTGTTGCCCAAAACATTATGCTCCTCCCATTCCTTTACCAATTTTGGGAAGACTTGATCATCATCAAAGGTCACATTGGTGCTTAATCCAGTTGCATGAAAGTTTCTGAATGGGTCAGAATCAATAAATTGGTTGAGGAGGACCTCTTCTTTCGGGATCTGATCACTTGTATCTTCTTCATCTTCTAACATTTCTACACAATACGTCTCCCTTTGTGAGAAGGTGTGTTCCACTTTAAAGCATAGGACTTCATTGTCTGCTATGTGTTTTGGATGCAAAGATTCAGACAACATCTTCATCTTTGCTCCATGCTTGGTCCTTAATATCAGATGAGACCATCAAGTACTAAATATTTGCCAAGCTTTGTTGTAAAATCTCTCGAAAGGCACATCCCAAATACCGAGGGAATATCTATCACAACTACTTCTTGTCTGACCATTTGGTTTGGACATGAGAAGAGGGTCAAAGATAGATCCTTGATGTGACCGATGGTTGAAACTTTCTTCTCATCTAATTGCATGATTCCTTTCTCAAGGGGTTCATACTTAAGTCTTGGGGCATCGACCACTTGTTTAGGCATGACTATTATACTAGCTCTCGAATCAATCATGTTATTATGTAAAATCTTATCTCCCACAATAAGTGTTAAAAAGAAAGGTGCATACTTTGGCTTGCTCACCTCTTTCTCTTTTGCATTGTATGTGTTGTTTACATAAGCTACAACTCTTGGAGGTTGGGGTTCCGATGCAAGCCCTTTATCTTTACTTTGATCCCACGACAGAGTCGCATCCATCTGTGGTATTTTTTCTTCATTCTTTAATGCTTACTAGAGAAATTTATTTTGTTTAGGAATGGATATGATGTCCCACATGGATACATTAGCAAGTTCCTTCTTCAATTGTTCCACCACATTGAGCATTCTGACTAGCGGAGCCTTTGGTTTGAACGGTGGTATCTCTCTCATCTTTGAGAGGATCTGATCTGTCATGAATGGAATCAGTTCCTTTTCCATATCCTTTTCTGACCATGGTGGAGCTTGCGACTGTAGAGTGGATCAGGCCTGTAATCACTATGGTGCTTATTGCACATACTATCTAGTGAGCCTCCTCTTAGACCTCTTGTTGTAGTCTGATTGTACTTGTGAAGCACTAGTCATCGGGGTATCATTTGCAAATATTGCATCTTCTTCTTCCATCCATGAGAATAGCCCTTGGTCTGATGCAATATCCAACTCTTCTTCTAATGTCATTCCTCCATTTGTGCTTTAAAGTGGGAATTCTCCATTTCGGGAGACTGATATTCTTCTGTATTTGGGAACATGCCCTTGTTTCTTTATTATACTAACTTCTACTATAGATTTCCCCTCAGAAAATTCTAGGGAATATGACTATCATTGTACAAGAAGCACCTTGTGTTTTCCTCTTCTGCTAAGTTGTTCTGGCCTGGTATTAGATCCTTGCTCAGACTACTCTTGACAACTTGAAGTGGGATAGTAACTGGGACTATTTGGTTGGAAAACGTCATTTGCTTACCTCCTCCTCTTGAGGATCCTTGGTACGTGTTCTATTGATAAGATGTTCTTCCTCCTTGATAGTCCTGAGTGGCCTACTTTGGAGATGCTTCTTGTTGCCGTCTGATGAGGACTATCTCATTAGCAAAAGATTGCATGAGACTCTTCATATCATTAATGTCTGCTACTAATGAAGAGGAACTTGACGTGCTTGGTCGCACATCGGGGTATATGTGCTGGCAAGATACACCACACATATTTTTTTGGTGTTTTCATTGATGGAAACCATTGTCATCTAGTCGATCCACATGTCATCATTTACTCATACTGGCAGATAGATTGAAGATCAATGTTTATCTGTTAAGCTAGAACAGAGCATCTGATAGATTGGTGTTCTTTGATTCACATGCAATTTTTTTGTTATTATTTTGTGTTATGGATCTTAGGGAGTATTGTTTGATGCATAATCTATGTTATATAAATCTTGGTGCCTCATATCAATTTGGGTGAAAGTTAGAAGGTCCGGTGAACTAATTTTCTATTCATCTATGTATGAAGGCCGACTTGGTGAATATAGTGTGTAGCGAATATTTGAAGAGTTATTGTTTAAATATTTTTGTGTTTCAACATTTTGATTTGGATCCTCACTATGTTGTGGCCAACTCTTGTGGATGCACATTGAATATTATGGATGATTTGAGCTGACAGTTTGTGAACATTTTCTTATTTTGTTAAGGCTGACATGAAGTGATTAAATCCTAAGTAGTAGATCTATATAAGTGATCAATTATATCATTTTGGTGTGTGTTCAATGTGAGTTGATGTATGTTGCAAATATCAAAAGGTCAGTAGAGTGATTATACACAATTTCACTTGTGCATTAAGGATTTTTGGTGCGAATTAAAGCAGAACAGAGCAGAAGAGCAAAATCAGTTAGAAGGTCCTGAATTCGATTGTTGAGCCTAACCAGAATTGTAATCAAGCATTTGTAGATGCTACTTTCTCAGTTCAAATCTTTGGAAGTATTCCAAACTTTTGTAAGGTAGTAAGCCTTTCATTTTTTGATTAGTTATCTCTAGGCAGTGTGCCTGAATGCAAATGCATTCCCATTTTGTAAATATCTTTTGAGTATACTCAGAACATATTGTGGATTGACCTCCACTGTGGTTTTTCCCCTAATAGGGTTTCCATGTAAAAAATCCTTGTGTTATGATGTTGTGGTTATTTGTCTTATGTGCATGCATTTTTATTTTGGTTGAATGTTATCAACACTTTAATGATTAGATTAATAAAGTTAAAAATTGCACAACATTGATTCACCCCCTTCTCAATGTTGCTTGATTCCAACAATTGGTATCAGAGCTTAGTTCCTTGGAAGGAGCTTAATAGCTTGGGGAAGATCTTGGAAAGCATTTCAATGGATTCACGCAGTCTTCAACAACAACTTATGGTGGCCCTAGATGATCTTGATAAGGAAAAATTTGAAGTCCAGGAATTACAAGAAAATCTTCTGAATGCTGAGAGATTCATTGAGTCATTGAAAGATAAAATCAATAATTCCAAGGAGAAGGGAAGGGTACTCTATGATCAGATCAAGCAGGATGACAGTAAACGCATTGTAAATGAACAACTGAGTCAAGGCTTGAAGGAAAAGATAGAAAAATGTGAATTTTTTTCTAGAGATAATGCAGTCTTAAAGCATGAGATGGAATCTATTATGATGAGGATGACTAAGGAGATTGAAGACAGGAAGAAGAATGAAGAAAAAAATTCTCAATCCCTGAAAGAAAAATCTGAAGAATGCAGTCAAATTATTGATGGATTCATTCAGTTGGAACTTGAGTTGGAGCAAACCAAACACAATGAGGAAGAGATTGAAAAGCACATTGTTGATCTCTGAGATGAACTTGCTACTGCTAATGAATTCAAGGAGAAGTTCAAGATTAGCTTAGCCAAGCTTGATGAACTGATTAAAAGTTAGAGGATTGCTGGTGACAAGTGAGGTCTTGGATATGAGAAAGGAGAAAGTTCCAGATCTAGAAAAAGGAGGTTTAGACAAGGAAATCAGATGAATAATGTTGGAAGGTATCTAGTAAGACAACATAATGCTCAAAATTTCAATGGTAACTATTATGTTTGCAATAAATTTGGTCATATTGCAGCTCACTGTAGAAGAAGAATGAATTCAAGTGGTTCATCATTCTCTAGTCAGTGCTTTAATTGTAACAAGTATGGTCATAAGTCAAATGAATGCATAAATTTGATTAACAACTTTTATAGAGATGTCAGATGTTATACATGCAATAGATTTGGCCATATTTCTAACCAGTGTAGATCAAGAGAAAATTAGTGGAACAACTAGTCTGGACAAAGAAATGTGGTGTGCTACAATTGAAACAAAACCGGTCATATTGCTAGATTCTGTAGAAGAGGTCTAGTAAATCAGAGAACAAACATGGAGAAGGATGAAAAAGGAAAAGGGAAACTCACTACATATTAGTTCAAGAAGCAAATGAAGAATACATGGGTGAAGAAGAGTCCCTCTATTGTAGAAAGTGATCCAACACCAGAATCAGCTTCTGGTAATACCTCTAGGAATTAGTTTTAGGCCTCTAGCCTAGGGGGAGATGTGGATGAGTGCAGTGATTTCATTGAGGATCTACAGATGTTGTTGAATAGTTGGAGAGAGTATTTATGTAGAATTGAAGGTCCATAGAAGAGTTATCTTTCACAGTGTATGGAATAGGATATCTGGATGAGTTAGGGAAAAAGAATTTATTACGTAAAAAAGGTTAGGTGTGTGAATGATAAAAGGTTATTTCTATCCTTCATTTGTCACTTTACATTTTGAGAAGAAGAATTTTGAGGAGCTCTAAAGCAAACTTTGGAAAAATTTGGGAGAATTCAAGTTCAAAGGCGATTCGAAGTTGAAGCCCTATTATGGTAAAAAGGTATTTATCGGGAAAACTTGTAAACCTGTGAATTTGTGAAAATGGCTACTCCATTGGTAGTTGAAGTCAAGGACAAACCCCATTCAAAATTCAAGTGGCATCCTTTCAAGTCTGCTGAAACCGAGCCCTTAGGTGCATTTTTGTTTGTTCTGTACAACGTATTGCATTTTGAAGATATTAGGGCATATATTCATGCTAATAGTGAGGAGTTAGGAAGCTCACAATTGGTGAATTTATATTCCAAATACATTGTTGGTGAGAATTTTTGTGTTAAGCCTGAATTCAAAACCCTAGAGGAGAAGAAATTCATGCAGATTGTGAAATTCCCCGTGTTTGATGAAAGTGAATGGGTTCGGTATATCTTGAGTCGAGTTCATGCTGAATTTATGTGGTTGAATCAACCTTTCAAGATTACAAAAGAAGCTATAAGAGCTATTATAGGTCTAAATTCTTCCAGTGGTTTGCCAATTTCAAAGTCTGTGAAAAATCAAACAGTCACTGATGCAATTGGTTCTGTATTTGATAGAAGAGTGATGACAATTGATATCATTATTGATGTGGATGTAAAATTTTCCTCAATGGTCATTGGTTACAATATATATCATTCCAGCCAAGAAAATTTTGTATCTGGTACAACCATATATGTAGCATATCAGATGGTGAAGGAGAATGCAAAGTATTATTTATGTGAGTTGGTTTGAAGTCAGCTTATGGAGAATCTTGGTAAGATAAAGAAAGATAATAAGAATTATTTTAAATATACTAATCTGTTACTGTGTTTGTTCTTTTATTTCATGAATGAAGTTCTAGGAGTCGGGAAAGTGTTTTGGAAAAGAGGTGATAAGCTTGTAGTTGTTCAGATTAGAGACATGTTATTCAACCTTGATGATTTGCAACCCAGGAAAACTACAATCTAGGGATATCTCAAGAACTTTCAGAATGTAATGCAAGCAAGGGAAAGAATTCCTACTTCTATTATGGAGAAGTATAAGGACACAATTTGTTTCATGGTGGATATTGATCAATGCTTGATGGAAGCGAAAGAACCTAGAATCGTTTGGATTATGCCAATGGGTTATTAAGTTGAGGGAAGTATTTTGGAGCTATATTCTCAACATATGTTG